>VXAU01000760.1:2505548-2766300 GCA_013399695.1 Formicarius rufipectus
GCGGCCCGTGAGGGGCGGCGGGGCCGGGGGAGGCCTCGAGGGTGTCCTAGCCCGGGTCGTGGCACGGGCACAGAGGCACCACCGCTGGAACAGACGTGTGGGATCGTCCACTCAGCGCCGCCGCTAAAGGCGCTAAACCGCGTGACCCAGTGCCAGATCCAGGCGCCTTTTAAACACCTCCAGGAATGGCTGCTCCGCCACCGCCCTGGGCAGCCTGTTCCGATGCCCCACCAAGACCCCACTTGTCGGGCTTGTGGCGAGTGTACCATTAGGTTGAAAGTGCAGGTTTTGGCACCTTCACAGGGAAGCCTAAGTGGGCCCCGCGGGAGAACGGGGCATGGCCGAGCCGGGCAGTTCCCGGCGGAGGGGGCACGGCACTGCCTCCCTCTTCCTCGCCCTTGGAAGTGTCCCGGCTGCCAGAGATGTCCCTGTGACTCATGTCAGCGGCAGGCGGGTCGCGCCGCAGAGTGCCGTGATGCCAGGCAGGTGTATGTATTGATGCTCCCTGTTCACTGAGTGCCGTGATGCCAGGCAGGTGTATGTGTGGATGCCCTGTGTTCACAGAGTGCCGTGATGCAAGGCAGGAGCCCTTGTTTATGCCCTGTGTCTGTGTCGCAGTGCATGCCTAAGAAATGACCGTGCCACCTGAGGCAACACTTACATGTGCCCAGACCTAAATATAGGTCCTTCAGCAAAGGGAAGTTGCTGTAGAAGGGAAGAATGTTTAGAAAAGGTTAGATTTTGTAAGTTAGCAGCGTGGCAACTCTCAAAGTTGTGCTTGCGAACCAGAAAAAAATCTAGGTCCCAGAGGCCAGTGGAGTGTCTGAAAAGTTGGTGGATCTTGAAATTAAAATCTGGGTCAAAACATGTCTTGCTAAAGGTTCCTCAAAGGAAGTCTGTGGCTTAGCCCGGAAGAGAATTTCTTTCTGGTGACTCTTTGACTGGAGTCTGAATACCAGGGCATCGTGTGGTGTACATTTTGCATCCACCTCCATGTACCTCCATCATCGCTGTTTTCCTACAGGTGCCTGTACACTGCACGTGCCCTCAGGACACAGAAGCAACTGAGCTAGCTTGCCTTCTGGAACAGTAATTTCATCACGTTTGTCTCTTTTTTCACAAACACCTCCCATTGTGATGCATGTTCATAAACAACATATTTTTTAATCTTCTGATCAGAATTAAGTACATACGCCTAGAGTAGGTGTTATATAAGAGCAACACAATAAACAACGATTGCAACATGACTATGCAACAGGAACCAGGCCTTTTCCAAATTACAGTATACTCAAAATGCAGATGAAACAAAGATGAGATGACAAAGATTGCCAGTTGTTCCTATGAAGAATATGGCTTACATGTTGTTTCAACATAATTTCCATCTCATTTCTCCTTCTAAGTACTTCTTTTGCCAAGTGAGGACAACCTCTTATGCTAATATTTCTTTTTTCCATTCCGTGACAGTTAAGATCAAGTAATTTGAAAAGGTTTAAATTTGACTCTTTTAAAAAGAGTTTGCAGAACTAAAGTAAAAGACAATCTGTACTGGAACACAGAGTTTTTTGTTTTGAAAATGTTACAAGAGTACTTTTCAACAAATTTAGTGCTCTCTTCAAACCCCAAAACTTTCCCCACAAACCATTTTTTGAGGAACTGGCATTTCTTATTTCAAGAAAGAAGAAAAGAATTACTTTTACCATACCCATTACTGCAGACTGCTCTAGAGTAACTTCTCTAATTACTGCTTCTCCGGTTCATGATACTGGCCTTATGCTTATGGCAGCCTTGGACCACCAACCTCTTGCCTTCTCTCCATCTAAGTTGCTATTAATGCACACTTTTTATCTGAAAGTGGAATAGTGCTGAGTCACCCTCAGCCACTGTTCAGTTCAGCACAAACACTCAACAAAAAATAAAATTATGCTCCTACCAAGTGATCTCAATTCTCATGTCAAATAGCTTTATTTTACAACTGGGCTTATAGCTGCCACACACTAGCACAAGTACAGTGGTAGTTCTAACTTTATTACTAAAAGCTGCATTTGCAGTCTGAACCTTCTTTTTGTGTATATTTAATACCCAGTGGGTCATATCTGCTATTTACAAACTCCTCTGTAGCGCCTCCTTTCATGTCTGAGGTCTGTTGTGTGACTGTCCAAGGTGGAGCCAATTACTATTCCTTTAGTTCAATTTTTCAATTTCCATACCTAATGTACGAAATGAGGTTTCACTAAAAAGTAGCCTTTGAGCTTACACAGAGAACTCATTTAGATGTTTTTTAAGGGCTTATAATGTTAAAGCTAAAAGGAAGACATGCAGGTGGAGGACAATTAGCACAGGAGGAGTTAGCCACCCTACGGCTCAGCTGGGTGATCCCAGCTATCTCCCATACATCTCATGTCCTTCTGGTAGTCCAGTCACGAGGTAACAAACAGTTCTTGTGCACAGGAGTAGTTGCTCTTGTTGGAAAGTTCATATCTGTGCCTTGCAGCATCCTTAAACCCATCTTAGTGCTTTCACCTTTTCCTGAGGCCCTATCAGTCTTCTGATTTTAGATATTGATAATATTCCTAAATAATAGTGAACATTGCTCAGCTGCCTGCCAAGCCACACAGAGTACCTCCACCTCAATGACATGTCAGCATCTTTCTGTCAGCGCAGAAAGCACAGTCCTTTGCATCCATACATGTGTATCTTGAAGGTTACAGCAAATCTTTAATTATTTAAACACTAGTTTTATAATCTGATTTATACCTTAATATAAAATCTTAGTCTTGTGAAAATGAAGGACATCAGAAATTTGAGAAGAATGTAAAGTGCACATTACATTAGAATCAATCTAAATTTACATTTTTATAATCAGGCCCTTAAAAGCTTTAAAAAAATCTTTAAAAGAACATAGTTCTTGTTAAACTTCCAGAAAAATGTGTTCTATATACCTAAGAGAATATGATTTCTTTGTTTCAAATTGTGACTTTTTGCTCGATAGGGCTTAGTTGTCCTTCACCAAAGCCAGGGACCATGACTTTTTTTTAAGCTCACCATCATTTCCAAGGAATCATACATACATATTCTCAGGTCTTCCATAGTTCCTCACCCCTGCAACCCTCAGTGATATTTGACCATTGAAATACAAAAGCATTTAAAAAAAAAGTATTTCTATCACAGCAGGAAACAGAATGACCACATCCTGGTCTACAGAGCACCTAAAACCACAAACACGGGGGTAAGCATTTCAGGGCTCGAACTCACTGTAAGACCACAAGAAAAGAAACAAAAAAGCATTTGCTTATGTGGTGGGGAAAACAGTGAGATTCCTGTCTGTAAAGTCCAGAATTGGGGGGTAGAGGAGGGGAGAAAGGGAAGGGAGGGTATCCCCTCTTTTTTTTTTTTCCTTTTTTTTTTTTTTCTTTTTTGCAAGTGCCTGCCTTACTTTGCATATGATATTTGCTTTCAGATTTACATGACTGATATGTGACACAGTAACCATATGCATAAGGCAGTGTCCTCACTTCCTCATGTTACTGTTTTGGGAGATACAGTAAACAAATCATTCTTTTAATCACAATTCCCTGCAATCTGAAGAAAAATATGTATATTTTTTTTTTTTTGAACAACACAGAGATACCCACCAGCAAAACATGCATCCAATGAATGAACCACAGAGTGGCTTTTAGTAGATCATACTGAGGATTCTGGCAAAAGCTGAATTTTGCTCCCAACCACTGAAAATCCAAAAACGGTCAGGACAATCAGATAAACACATACTTTTAGTACTTTAATTCCTCTTCTGCAAATCAAAACTGTGTACTAGGTTCATAGATTTCAATAGGTACAGGGACAATAGGGTCCTGTAAAAACAAGATCAATATTCAGAAACATGTTTTATCAGGACACTGTTACATTTCTCTTTGAAGGAACAGAATAATTTCAAGGCACAGTGTTTCACAAAATTTTTATCCATTCAGAAACTTCCTTTTCTTTCCTATATGTCCTAGATGAGGAAAAAGCTTGGATTTTTTTCCTTTTATTGCTTCAGAGAGTTAGGCAGAGGTATAATTCACCATAATAAAACTACCTGCATATCAGGTCGATTTGTAAGTTTGGGTTGTTTGTGTTTTCTTTCTTTCTCATTTCTTCCTTCTATGGAAATAACATACATACTATTTTATTTGCTTTAAAAATGGGCATAGTTGGGTTTTATTTTTTGTTTGGTTGGGGGTTTTTTTTGACATGTTGAAGCAGTAGAGTTGGCTCAGAGGTTTAAGGGTGCAGTGAAAGGCCGTGGAGTGGCAAGACAAGAAGGAAAACAAACAGCCATAAAGTTATTTGCTTGCTCCTTCATGGAAACGTGTTGCCTGAAACATGTGGCTGGGCTGTGTTTAAATTTAATTTCTGTTGCATTTAAATGCCACCACAAACAGAGTAAATGCTAAAAGATGACAGTCCAAACAGCTCAACAGTTTCAAAATTAAATCAGACTAAATTACTTTCAAATATTTTTGCAAGTACCAATAAAAAGAAATGTTCAGGTATTGTCTCAATACTATTTTTTCTATTACTGACCTGATTGACAGACAAAACCCTTGCTGATTGGCCCAGCTTAACCCAGGCTCTCCCTCAGAGTCCTGTATCACTTTCCATCCCATCAGCCAACCCAACAGCAGGCTCCACCACCACCGGTTGCACAAGATCTGCCTCTCGCACCGGCAGACTCAGAGGGAACTGTTTACAGGCAGCATGCTGAGGACTGGCAGGAGAGATGATGAGGTTGCTGTAATGAGCACATCATGTAGTGGCACATTTCAAAAACAGGTCTAACCAGACAATGCACATAATAACCAAAATTAATGCTGTCCAACCAGAACTGGCTTCCCTTTCAGTACCTGACCCACTTCAAGATTGTTGGAGTAATACTGAAGGTCTTAACAGACTAAGTCTCAGGGTCAAGTGCAAACTCACATGTCTTGTGTGTTTTGGGCAGTGATCTTGCACGTGACTGCAAAAGACATGAGCAAACTGATGGCCTGTAATTCACCAGCACTGCAGCTTCTTGTATGGTGGCAGCTGCTGTAAGAACTGGACCATCAGCTTCTTTACACCCTGCCTTGGTCATGTCAAACAGGGACTAGAGCAGTACCCTGTAGCTGTTGAATACCTGTGTCCTCACTACACTGACTGCTACAACAGGGGAGGTTCTCACATCGATAACATGCAGACTCCTAGGCTGAAACCCCATTTTCTAGCTGTGAACCACTGCTTCACTGTCAGGTGGAGCATTTAAACAGGCTTGCAGTAGTGGGATGAGAGATTTGGTTGGAATAAATCTTTTGTTCAAGGCTAACATTAGGAAAGAAAAAAAAAGTCATGCTACAGCAGTTGCAACCAACAGTGAAAAATGCAGTGGTGCAGTTAGACAAATAGCTGAGGTTCAGAAACTTTTCCTATCGCATCACAACAATCTGCTCTTATAGGTGAACACGTGTACATATATTGTCAGAGGATAGGCTCAAAGAGCCAGTTGCTTCAAAACACTCACAGCAAATTTTCAGGAAAAAAATACCAGTTTCTGTTAGAAATCATGGAAGAATATATTGTGCACCATGTTAAAAGGCTGCACCAGTACCATCATACTACACAAACATCTACCAAAAGGTTAGAGGTGACCTGATCTTGGCATATAAAGCATTCACATGAGAAAGTAGTTTCTGAAAGTACTGCCATTTAAATCAAGTAGGAAAAGGCAGTCCCACAAATCAGTTAGAAACTGAAGATCAAAAACAATGCAACACCAAAGACAATTATTACTTACAACTACTTATCTGCATATGTAAGGGATCCTTCTTTATTCAACCTGTCCAATGAAGCTTAGTAACTTGCTAAATACCAAGTCAGAATCCATATGGGGTGAGTTTAGTCAGGACTAGCCAGTCATGCCATGTTCTTCCAGAAGCTCTGGATTTATTGAGGCACTCACTTTGGTAGTAATACCATCAGCAGCAATTGGCACCATCTGCAGATGTGGGTGGGTAATGTAGCCTTTGGGAGCACTCACCTACTGCTTTGCTGTGGCATGCACAATGCTGGTGGAGAATGTCTGAGGTGGCTGATAAATTTTTGTTCTCATGAGATCTAGTGTCTCACTAACAATTCAGTTTCTGTGGGACTGAAGGAAGTTGCTTTGAAGGTTGAGGGAGCAACACATTTCACACTTTTCATGGTTACACTCAGCAGAGATTACTTTATTTGTGGCTGTTAGTGACTTTCATGCCTCAACTATTTTGATGTTTCTTGTTTGCAAAGTGACAGAGAATTGCTTTCCTTGCATACTTAAAATCTCTGTATGTTTTGGGCTTTTCACATTGAGGTAAAAACTCTAGGTTTCTCCATGAGATTTTTTTTTTTTGCTAAGATATATGCACTGTTTCAAAAATTAGTTCTGCACAGAAGAAATATCTAGCCAGATATAGTTTGTGTCTTTCCAGGTAATTTACAGTGCTGCAGAAAGCCTTGTGCAGCAAAGTGACTAATCTTCAGTCTCGGATGAGTTATTTAGTGGAGAATCAGCTGTGCCAGTTTTAGATGTGACCAACATCCAGGTGTTTGTCATTGCTCTGCAGCAGCTGTACAGTCAGTCCCTTGGCAGAGTGTAAAACAATTAGTGTTTAAATTCCAGTGCAAAGTCAGGTGAATAAGCTCACATCACTCCTACCAGCACTTACTAACCTGCTGCCTTTGCACTGAAACACGTGATGAGTGCCCAGAAGATTTATTGTAACATCTAAGCTGTACCAGGAAGAGGGTAATTTCCAGTTTATGGCTGGGAATGGACATTTTCAAGTGCCACAAAGTCAATTTTACAATGACCATGTGACTGTAGGCTCAGAAAACAGTCGTTATTTTACAGAGAGCTGGTAAACATCCTCTTCCAGACCTGGTTCTGCAGGTTAAAGATGTCAGGCATCTGGAATGGGCATTCCCAGGAACCAGGGCTCTCCCTGTAGCTCACTAAATTGGAATTGTGCTACTGTTTTCTTAATCTGCCTGAGATAAAGCATACTGGTCAGTGCAAGCCTGGCTTTGTCAGCTGTTTGATCTGAGCCAGAAGAACTCACCTGAAACAGAGTAGTGTGCATTTATTCCTTTGGATACACCTTTTTGGTAGAGTGCTGCTGGTGGTAACTGCTGGCTATGGTGAAAATGCAAAACTGGAGGTAGAGGGAGCAAGACTTTCAGCAGTCAAAGAGGTTTGCAAAATGGTAATGGCACATGACCACTCCCATGAAATGGGAAATTAAAAGACAAAGTGCAGACAAAAACCATTGATGAAGATCTACAAACACTAGATTAAAAGTCTTAATGCAAGACCATTTTCTCAGGATGGATGTATCAGACGTATGGCAAAGTCTTCCTAGTATGAATGCAGTGTATAAAGAAAAGTTTATTGTTACTGATGTTCTTTACACAAGCCTGCTGTGCTGACTTAAAAAAAAGATAGATATATATTTGAACAGTGACACTTTTCCCAGGTCATACTAAGGTTGGCAATCACATTCCTTAGTGTCTCTCTATGACCCAAATTCTTTCTAGGGATTGAAATCATCTGTGGCCAGATCTCAAAATTTATTTGGCTCCAGCTACATAGCTAGGGAATGTTTTATTTATGTCATTACTAAAATCACTACTTCCATTTAAAATGCTGTCAGACAGTCTGCAGATTCTGCCCACATAGCATAAGCCAAGCAATATTCCTCAAATGAGCTGCATTGCACATAGCACTCTTGAAAATCAATTTTTATTGCATATACCATCGATATTTCTTAATTTGAGCAAACAGCAAATTCAATACCATGGTAAAAAAAAAAAATCTGTAAAACACTTCTGTTTCAACACAGAGAGAGAACACTACCAGTAATTTTAAGACAGGCAATAAGAATTATTTCTGGAATATAATTATCTTCTCAGTTCAGTGGGACCCTGCCAATGTCTAGCTGAGAGTGTGGAAATGAAAAAAAAATAAAAATCCTACCAATTGCTTTAATCTCCCTCACCAGCTTTTCTGGTTCTTCTAATTGAGAAATTATAGCAATGACAGATAGGTACATGTTATTATAAGAAGCCTTCTGTATCCAGTAATATGGATTTAGTTATATGCTTCATTACATTCTATTGGTTTCACAAAAGAGGTGAAAATACAAAACAAACACAATGTTCTGGCATTTTCCAGATTATACAATTTCACTTTTTGGTCAATACTACTTCAAATTTCCTTCCATTTTACTTTAAGGCCATTCTAAGGGTCATTCCTGATGTCTCCAGCGTGCAGGACAACTGCACATATGCACATTTACGGGAAACGCTTCCCTCTTGTTTGCCTGTGAAAAAGAAGTTTATCACTAAGGCTCCAGCCCCTATTCCCTGAGTCGCTGGCAAATATTCCCTCCAAGCTGCCGAGGGGCAGCAACTGTTCCCCTGCTGGAACGGCTGTGGGAGGACTACCAGGACAGCAGCATCTGTGGTCACCCACTCGCTGGGAGGCAGTGGGGCTCCCTCTCCTGACACCCCACAGCTCTGAGCCCTGCATGCTCTGCAAGGGCAGAGGGGGTCCAGCTCCCCATTCTCCCAGCAGCAGGTTCGCAGAGGAAGGGCCACCTCCACCTTCCCCAGTCCCTGTGCAAAGGTGCTCACCAGCAGCAGCCATGTGTAAGAGGCCGAGGTCTGCCAGGGCGTTGCCGTCCTTGCCACTGTCACTGCCCTCCAGAGCGTCCAAGCTGGCAGCCAGGACTCACACCTGAGCACGTCTTAGCATGTCCAGTCCCAGACCCAGGCACTGGCTGCTTTCCAGGTATACAAAGGTACTGAGCAGGATTTAATTTTTTTTGACTTTTCATTTGTTTGAACGTAATCTTTGATCTATGCATGCAGAGTTCCCCCAGAAAGGCTGGTGTTCTTTTGTGGTCTTGCCATCCATCAATCCCCAAAAAGGCTGGTGTTCTTTTGTGACCTTGCCATGAAAACACCTGCCTTTAGGAAGTCCCTTAATTAACTTGCGAGGGTTTGGGTTCGCCTTAGCTGGACACCTTCAAGAATTCTCCCCTTCAAAGTCTTCCAATTTCATTTTTTAAGTCAAGTAGGCATAATAGCAGAACACCAATTGAGCAATGTTCAAAGATTGTTCAGGAAAACAGAAGCAAGTAAATTCTAGTCTTGAAGTGTTTTAGAAATAACAGGAGCAACGCATGTGCTATTTTAGTAATTTCCTTGTTGAAATGCTGTCATAGTTTAGCAACTCCGAGATATCAGGCAACAGTTCAGCAAACATCTCTTAGTTTGCAGATTTCTTAAAACCAGGAATGCCAAAGGGTTTTCTTCTGCCAAATTAGGCAAAGTCAGTCAAATGGAAAGGTGTAAATCTTGTCCTCTTGTGTCCCCAGTGTCTCTTTCTGTTCTCAGGGCCTGGCAGAGATCAGAGTATCCTGCAATTAGCAACTGTAGAGAGCAGGAAACATAATGCCAGCTTCTAAATTAAACAAGCAAAAATCCTTTTCTTGTTAACTTTTAAAGACATGTATGTTTCTTTCACACCTAGTGCTCAATACATGGTCTTATTTAAGTGAGTGGCTGGAAGAGTACCAAACACTTATACATACCTACATTGCCAAATGAAAGACTTCATTTTTGAATGCAGGATTTATGAAGCCATCCCCCACTACATCTCTGGGCCAGCTGGGCTATTAGGAACTGGGAAGATTTTTGACCAGAGTGGAAAGTCCTAAAGATCATTTCACAAGGCCCATCAATCAGCCTAATGCTGGGCCAATTGCCATAGCAGAAACATGTCTAAAGAATTTTTTTATTAATTAAAGGAGTGATTCATTTAAGTGTAGACTTTCAGTCAGGGAGAGTAGCATGCCTTTGGATTTTTGTTCTATTTTGTTTTGTTAGTTTATATTTTATTTAATGCTGCTTTCACATTTCAGAACTCCCCTGACTTCAAGAATTTATCCCAATGAACAGACTTCCCTTATTCAAATACATCTGTCACCCTTAATAATATATTCCAAACACTTCTTCACCATGGGTAAGAGAACACATATACAAATGCATTTCTGAAAGGGGAGAAATGATTAAAAGTGATTTCTTCTCAGTATTACATGGTGCCTGGAATGCCAAGGAGTTTGCTCTGCATTTTAATGAAGACCTATGGCAATGGCAGAAATTTTCATTCAAGGATTTCCCAGGCCCTACAAGAATGACTTGGTTTGAAGGATTGTGTGTCCAAACACAGAGATTACCCAGTACAATCTGTTACTTTGCTGGTGCTCATTTTCTAGTCCTACGAATCAAGAGCTCTGTTGGGTAATCTTAATTGTATTTTGGTGACATGCATGAATTCAAAAGATTCTTCAGGATGACTTTGAGCACAGAGTGGTACTGGATGGCTATTCAAGGGCTCTGCCTCATTTTCCCTTTTTAAAAGATTGTAAAGGGATTTTAAAGTCTTTTTAAAAGATTGCATATTTGCAATACCGAAGAAGATACAGGAATTACAGGAACAATCCTGAACACTGGATGGATTTTCAGATAGTCATTCCATAAGCAGGAACAAGAGCCCAAAGCCCAGGCAGCTTGCACGACAGCAGTGACCTTGTTGCTTGGGGCCAGTCAGTGTTTTGGCATCAGAATATTCCATTGCCATTCCCATTTCTTTTCCCCAAAGCATGGGAACTAAGGCATATAGCTGAGGATGTTAGCCTACATTGGAAAAACAGCCTCAAATGTAGTCTAATATTTCTTCCTCAATTAAAAATTCTCTCACTTTAGGCATGGAAGCAGGTAATGGTATCTTCTCTTTAATCCCATTGAAGAGACTGCTCTTTCATGTGAGAAAAAAGGTGTTGCCCTAGAATGCCAGCAAGTTCCCCACATAAAACTGCATTAGAAATTTTGGTAGCTGGATGTTGCCACAGGGCAAAACAAGGAATAAAGTTGTTGACTTACCAGCAACAAATGGGAGTCTGGTAATCACTGGAAGCCCATGTAACTTAGAGTCTGTCATCTCAATGTCCAATCCCTTGAAAGACTTGTCACTATAGATTTGAGTTGGCTTTACCTGTGATATTCCTTCCTGCATCTCTGCTTTCATCTGCATTTAAGATTATAGTGACTAGCCCATGCATGTTACTGGACAGCAGGATTACTGTTGTTTTGAATGTATTACACCATCAGGCAAGCTGTTGGGACAGAACAGCTGTACAAGTTGGAGCTAGCCTCCTCCCAATTAGCTGCTTGGTCGTCCTGCTTCTCAATTAGGAACTCACATCTCTCCAGCTTTGCATTTGTTCTTGCTTATTTCAGCTAACAAAAGAAGGTCCAGAGCACAGATCTGATGGTCAGCAGCTCTGGAGTTACATGCTGGATCATCCCCCCTCTTTCCCATTGCACTGCTCTTCTCTTTTCCCTTGGGAAAATGTGGACACCACTGTTCACCTGCATTACAAGTATCACTTGTGCAAGGCTTTGAAGAGAGAGTACAGCATACTCTGATTACTGATGTTGACTTCATACAGTGCCCAGCCCCATCAAGCAAAAATAAATTAACATTTTAAAACTAATTCACAAATTATTCTCAATCTATTTCTCACAAACACTGCCGCTGGCAAAGTACCACGATGGTCCCTGGTCCTTCGGGCTCCTCACCATCCCGGCAGTCTCTCCCAGCAGCTCGCACATACTGCACGCTGTAATGACCACGCTGTGCAGCACAGATCTCCCCAGTCAAGGCTCATTTGGAGCTGGTTTGTGTGCCTTGCAGTGCTTCAGAGACATCCAGCTTCCCCTTTCCAAGAAGACTAATCTGTCAGAATAGGGAAAAGAAGGGAGAACAGAAAGGGGGGAAACTAGCCAAGAAGCAACAAAGGAGGTGAACAAAGCCCCAGCCCACTCCTTGAGGGGCTGCAGGCACTGCTGTGCATGAAGCAGGGAGGAAAAAGTGCTCCAGCAGCAGTGTGATCCTGCACGCTCTGAAACAGTGACATCCACACAAACAAATTACAGTGTGCTTGCTGGCCACTAATTCCACAGCCACGTCCCCCCCTAAGTATGATTCCCCCTGCCCTGATCCATGAAAGACCAGGATTTGGATTTTCCTGCTGTGAGCAGTGAACACATCAGTCCTGGTCAGGAAAAAACAGGAGCAAAGCTGGCATTCACACAGCACTGAGGGGTTGTCTGTACTTGCAAACCATTGTTTAAAAGGCCAGTGATGCCCAAATTTGGACAGCTTTCTGCTATGTCCATCGTGAGGACAAGGCCAGTTTCTCAGTGTGCGACAAATCCACACTGGAGCATGGGCTGCACATACACTAATTGTCTGGTTCCGATCCTATTGGTAGCCCAGAGATGAGCTCAAGTGATTTATCCTGCTTCTTGGACAGGCTTTACACTCTTTGTCAAGTTTCTTGTAGCTACAACTAAACTGCTTCATCCTTCTGGGGCAGAACTAGTTCAAGCAGACTAGACAGGAGTACAGATACACATTCTTGTTCTAAACAAAATAGCCTTTCAACAAATAATTCATCTTAAAATAAGAGGGAGACATTTATTCCCTGGCCTTACCTAAAGACACACTATATAAAACCAGTTTTGATGAAACCAAGAAGTTTGAGTAAAGAATCGAAAACACTGGTTTTGGCAAAACAAATTATGAGAGGAAAAATAAATATCAAGGGAAATCAATCTCAAATAGATGTGACTCAACATTTAACATTAAAACCCTCAAAAATCTGAATTTTAGTATACCTAGTATTCATATCAGTGCAAAGCCAAGTAAAAATCCAAAACCAGAATAAAGACTGCTGCTGTCCCCAAATTAATCCATAAGAGCTATTAGACAGCCACAGCAGAGGGCAGAAAGGTGCAGTGCATGCTGGTTTACAGAAAGGTACTTTCCTGAGGATTAGTGTAATTGGCCACAGCAGAAGTCAGACCAACAATTTAAACTGTGTGGTGAATCTTTTTAAACATCTAATGCTGCCTGGTTTGGCTATATTGTTTTGACTGGGGAGTGGGGGGGGGCTAGAGTTATATGTAATATACAATATAATTTCATTCTATAAATACATGGGGAAATCAGAACACACCATAAACATCAGAAAGTTCATCCTTGGATTTTCTTGGTAGCATAGAACTTAGTCCTTCTCTCTGCACTCCATCTCCACACACTGGGCCTTTCAAGTTTGTTCATGGTTTATTGGGTGGAAGGGGATGGTTTAAGGCTGAAAGGAAAATTATGGAGCTTTTGGGGTAATCCTCTGAAGGGATTTGCCAGGGTGACAGCCACTCCCTCATCACATGATACAGCTGCCCTCCAAGTACAAGTGTCTGGCTAGTCAGGTGCTGGTTAGATCATCACCAACACCTCCAGTTTGGAAAGGAGAGATCAAAAAGGAGATTGCAGTTGTAGGCAGAGACACAGGAAACACAGGGCTACCTCCAACTACCTCTTATTACTGCTATCAGCTAGTCTGTATCAGTTTCTTTTCCCATTAGCTCACCCTACACTCCTGACAGGTGGGTTACTTTAATTCTCCAGTTAAGCCCTTACCTCTTGTACAGCCCATTACAAAAAATAAAGCTGCTCTAACAGTCAACAGGCACTCATCATCTTCCTCACTCCTGATTACAGCATTTCTCCTTGGGCAGGGGCCTTTAAAGGCGTTTAAAGACTGACGGGCACGCACTGGACACAGAACAAGCATTTCATGCTTCCAGTCTTCCTTTTCCTTTCACTTCGCTGGAATTTAAATTTCGTCCTTAGAACTCGCGTGATTTTAACTTGTTAGCTATCCTGGCTTAAATATAAACTTCTGTTTAATAGCCTTTAGACTACAGAAATCAACAGTTTCCTCAGAGTTCTTTAGCTGCCTCTCTCAGCCCTTTGGATCTGTCTTGTATTACCATCAGAGATTTCCACCTGAATTTTCCAGCAGAGCTTGCTACTCCCTATTTCGGATTACTTTCAAACTTCTCTTGCTTAAGCATGAGAATTTTTCCCAAAGTGCATTGCAGTCAAAACTCAGGTCCAATACTTCTTGGGGACTGTGGGAGCTGTAGTCCTCTGAAAACTCAAACGTAAAGCTGTATAATGATAAAAAAGGACAATAAATTTCACCTTTGCATAGAATGAAGTACTTTTCAATCAAAGTTACCACATGGGATATAGCTCGTAGATTCAGTTGAAATGAGAAAAGCTAGAGTAAACATGCATTTGCTAATAATGGTATGAGAAATCTAAGCATACTGTATAATCAGTACTATTGCAAAGTATTATTCAGAGGAGTAAAAGCAACAAGGAAGCTGAATGTTACATCTGAAGCACCAAGAGAGCATCAGTGATGGGTGGTTAGGTGGAAAAGCGTAGCCAAGGAGAAAGCTCACTGGAAGACAGAGCTGTTTGATTCGAACAAGGCTGGATGTGATGGAGGCTGAGGTATAACTCAGGCAACAGGAGAGTAAAACCATCAACCTAATCAATAAGCTTTGCAATTCAGCAGTTACAGGCCTTAATACCTGAAGCCACAGGAAACATGGGTCCACCTCCTAAGCACAACCCCCCAGATTTTAATATGACACAATGGAGGATAGCTGCATTATCATTTCCAAAAGCAGAGCAGTATCTCCCAATATGAAAGCCAACTAAAACTAGAGCCAGCATTTATCATTTGGTGGTTTGACATTATCACGGATGTGCTGCTTAATTGCTTCAGGTTCTTGGACTGGGCTCTTGGAGTTTTCTGAGTTACACAGCAGATGATAGGTGACATGAACATTATGGGACAGGCTCTCTCTTCATAGCACAGAGGAGGGGCACTGGTGGGATGGAAGGGAAATACACCACAGTCCCTCAGGTACAGCCTTGTTTAACAGCATGGCCTGCACAGGCTGGTACTACACTATTTCTTCATTTGACATAAATACCTAAACATTTGCAGTTACTTTTCCAAAGGAGCAAGATGCCAGAAAGTGACCAAACAGCTCCATATGCTAATGTGTTCAAGCCACGTGGCTCAGAGTACAATACAGATGCAATAGCACAGCACCAAAGATTGATGAGCCTTGGCTTTTGCCCATTTTCGCATTATTCTTGCCTGCATTCTTCCAGTCTCCTGGATAACTGTGCTGTCTGTCAGCTACAGCAGAAATGAGCCTGGCCCAGGCAGTTGAGACAAATGATTCTTTGTAGCTCATTGCAATGATGTTAAAGCTGGAACAAATTTCATTAACTAGCAATCAGAGGGGGAAATACAAGTAATGAGTAATTTTCTGTGTAGAAAACAAAGATATTGGATTCTAGCTCTTGAAAATAAGTAGCAATACAAGAGGCAAGCTAAAGAAAATACCCAGAGGAACATGCACAAGGATTTTAACCAGAAAGTTTCTCACAAATGTACCCCCAGGGCCTGTTTCTCCTTTGCAAGAGACATATTTTCACAAAGACAGCCCTGACTCCCCCAGGTCAGAGGAGTGCCTAGGAAGGGCAACATCAGGGTGGATCACGCACAGGGAGAGCAGAGCTGTATGGCAGCACACTTGGAAAGCTGGGGGAGAGGGAGCAATGGCACAGACTATGCAGCTCTCAGAGCAAATTAATTTCTTCAGTTCCCTCCCAATCAGTGTGCTCAAGGGCACTTGTGACTACATTTTGTACCTGAGCTGGTAATTCTTCCCGTCAGTTTGGCTAAACTGATTTAAATGTTATTGACCTGGCCTCCCATCTCCAGCTCAGCTTAACAGAGGAGCTGGGCTCTTGAAGGCTTTCTTGAGGTTAAAGCCTATACTAATAAAGTTTCACCGCTGTTGAGTTAGTCTACATTAATGTTATTTAAATTTTTCCCAGGGCTTTTAATAAGAATTCAAATATAACTGTTGGGAGTTCTAAATATGTATTTTGAAAACTGGAGCCATCCAAACTATTCAGGGCAGAACATCTCCTGTGTTTATTTTTATTCCTAATCTAGACTCTGCATCAGCTGTCTTCATGGTTTGGTAGTGTGAAGTACTGGAAGCCTATCAATTTGGTTGCCATCAGTAGAAGGCCAGATTCTTTTTCTCTTTGAGTCACTAAAATGTCACTATTCAGGCTAATTCAAGACCAATGTGAACACGTGATATCTGAACAACGGATGTGAGGCTGTGTTTGAAGGAAGTATGCTGAAAAGGCCTGTGTCCTTAGGGGTATTCTGTAGGAGGGAGTGCTGGCAAGCACTTGGAGAAAGGATTCTGTTACTGCTGTGGTATTTAGGGCTCCAGACTGCAATGTTTAGAATGTGCTCTGCTCACATGGTTATGGGAGCAGCCCCTCCACCGTGGCAGCTAACATAGGGCTTTGCAGTGTTGATAATCATCACACCACAGAGAAAAACAGAATTAAAAAGAGGATGGCCTTGCATACACAGACCATGACAGTCTATGACTGCATTCTCCAAGGCTGTAACCAGAAGTTATAAATTGCTATATTGCATATTTTCACTTCTCATCTAATTGAAAAAACAGTGTATACAGTTTTGCAGATTGCCCATTTATTTTCCTGAACTACCTAGAGAGCAAGGATGCTGTTTAGAAATAGCACAACAAAAGGTCAGGGGAAATTTGCTCTTGATATAATTAATTGTCAGGTATGACAAGTATCTTTCTTGCAAGGCCATAGCACTCCCTTTCCAAATTAATGAATCTTTTGCCACAAAGGCATGAAAAGTAGAAGGCGCACTTGCTCACAAACTGCCAGGAGGTTTGCAGAATTTTACAACAGCACAGTCCTTAGGCTACTGTTCCCTCCTCAGCACTAGACACTATGGGAGGAAGATTAGGCTGTGTGCAGGTGAAGCCCCTTTTCAGCCATACTTCATCTGAAGGTATCATGTGTCCTCATAGGAGAGAGAAACCAGGAGAATTCAAGCACATAGTTCTTTCTGAACCTATCCCCATCCACCCCATATGTTCTGGGAAAAAACAAACCCTCTGAAACTAAAGCCATCCTGCTCCAGCCTCTCTTTTACATACCCAAATATACCTGCTCCACTGCAGTGGGTGGCATTTTGTGTCAATACCAGATCACTGCAACAAGGTCCTGTACAGTCTGGGAGATGTGAATGCACTGTGCCAAGGGAGACCACAGACACCATCACTGGAGCACAGCAACAGATTGCAAAGGGGAGTATTGTTGTCTTAATTTTACACAGAGTGGGCTGAGATATGGAAACATGTTGAGTGTTCCATCTTGGTTTAAAGACTGGTAATTACACATAGAGATAGCTGCTGATCACAAAATTCTAGGAAATATTCCATTTTGCCAAAGGAATAAAGAATTTTTTAAAGAGTCACACCAGAAGTGTATTAGGATTTTTCTCTCTTACTTTCTGTTCTTTTACTTCTTTACTTCTGTTATCCAGCTGGAGGTGACAGTGGTGGCCAAGGGCACATCACTGACCATGCACTACAAAGAGTGAGCACACAAACAGTTGTTACTTGAAGAGTCTTTATTCAAATTTCTCTCATAATGACAGACCAGAAAAAAACCAACAGGATCATTTCACTAACCAAAGAAGGGCTAAAACAATAATAAATTCAATTCCAGTATGAAATACCTTGTGCAATATAGATAGAGTTTACAGGTTCTAATGTGTATTTTGGACAGCTTAGATGAATAACATCTTCAAAGCTTTTTGATAGCTGCTAATCTTTGTTACTAAAATCACTGGATTGCTTATTTATGTGTCATGTATACAATAAGAAAAAGATAAGTACTAGAAAAATACTAAATTACTAGAAGATACTAAAGTTCTTACTGTAATTGCAAATCCCTCCATTGACTCAGGTTTTATAAACCTGAAAATCAATTTTATTTATGTATAGTAGAAGCTAATGTGTACACTGAAGGCAATAAGTATACCCATACAATTCTTAGATGATGAGGTGTTTATTCCCCTTAGGTATTGCCAGCTGGATGAGCAATGGGGATGGGACTGCAGGTCCAGGACCGCCTCTTGCTCTGCAGCAGGCATGGGTGCTCCTTAGAACCACAGTAGGGACAGAAAACCAGGAGATAGGTCATCTGTTGTGCTGGGCAACACTTGCTCCAACAGGTGTATGTTTAAATAAATATTTGCTATGGTCCAGGAAATCCAGAGGGGTTTGTGTGTATGTTTCTGTGCTAAACTCGTCCTCTACACCCAGCTGTGGGAATACAGCAGTGCACGGACTTCTGTTAGTTCTCTTCCCCTGGGCCTGGCTCTAACCAGACTTTGACTTAGGAGACAGCTTTTGAGAAGAAACCCAGGTCATTATCAGTGAGGTCACAGGAGAGTCACCAACGTGCGTGGGATAGAAAGGGTGGAGGGGAATATAGAGGAGGCTGTGGGAGGGCAGGGACAGCATAGGGCAGGAAGGCTGTGATCACTGAAAAAGCAGCACCTGTGCCTGGAGTAGGACTTAGACCCAGGTTTGATGTGCCTGCTGAGTACATACAGCTCTGGGGGGCTGAGCAATGACAGAGCAATGAGCACAATGCCTCTGAATCGCCACACCAAGAGAAAAGCCCTTCTGACCAGACTGGCAGAGAGCCCTAGCTCAGTGAACAGTCTCCTGTAGTGTTCCACAACCCCTACACCAAACAGCAACAACAAGATGAGTGACACAGGGCTTTCACCACTCACAGGGCTGCCTATGCCAGTTTGGCTGACAGAGGAGAGAAGCTCATCTTTATGAAGGGGAGAGGGTTTTACCCCAAATAGTTCTTCATTGTGTCCTCTCAGGACTTAGTCTCAAAATTGAACTACGAATAAGTCTTCCAAAAATAAACCTAGGAAATGAGGTAACTGCCAAGCACTAAACCCCAGGAATTCATTGCACTAATACCAGTCCGTGTTCCTGTTAACATCCTTGTTGCTGTCCTTTCCTCTTGGACAGGCTGGGCAGCTGCAGACACGGCCTGAGTGATGGCAGTCACATGCAGGGAGCTTCATCTCCTGCTTCTTGTCAGGCCAGTGGTACAATGCACAGCTCAGTCCAATGGAAGATGCTGCTTCTTCCTACAAACCTCCTGTCCTTGGCCAAGGGTGGCTATTGATTCCCCCATTGCTGGTCCTGCTCTGCTAAGAGCAGTTCTAAGAAAGCTTTAGCAAGGAAGCTCCTGTGCTCTTGTCACTCTGCCGGCTCTTTGCCCCTGCGTAGCTTCAGGAGGTTGGGACGCGGCGATCCCGGGCAGTGCCCAGCCGGGACTGACCGCAGCGCATCCTGGCAGGGCGCGCTGCCGGCTCCAGCAGCGGCAACCGGGATGGGGGAACTGCCGTGAGCTGCCGTCGTGCCGGCGATGCCACGGCCCCGGGGTGCTCCTCGGCAGCATTCGGAATTCCTCACACGCCGGCGGCTGCGGGAAACGCGCGTTTCCTGCGGAAAACAGCCAGGAGCGTGGCGGGGGCAGCGCGGAGGGCACTCGGGACCGCACCGCTCGGGGTGTCACTGCCCCGGCCACCGAGTGTCATCTCCGCGGCCACCGCGGGTGGGCGAGCGCGGCGGGGCCGGGCCTGGCCGGGCCACCCCACCCGGGCCGGCAGCGGGAGACGAGGAGGGAGCGGCGGCGGAGAAAGGATGGTGAGTGGGGCCGGGGCCGCCGAGGGGGGCGGGCAGACAGCTCCTGCCGGCGACAGACAGGCAGACAGACAGACAGGCAGGCAGACAGACAGGCAGCTCCTGCCGGGGACGGACAGACAGATGGGCAGGCAGCTCGTGCCGGGGATGGACAGACAGACAGACAGGCAGGCAGGCACCTCCTGCCGGGGATGGAGAGGCGGACAGACAGACAGGCAGCTCCTGCCGGGGGCGGAGAGACAGTCACACAGGCATCTCGTGCTGGGGACAGACAGACAGGCAGACGGGCAGCCTGTGTCCGTCACTGCCGCCGTGCCGCGGGCAGGGTGCTGACCCGCGGGCGTTGGGGATTTCGGACCACACCACCCTCGCGGTGTTGCTGTGTCCACAGTGTGGCTCGGGGTTATTCTCTCAGCATTCCCCCTCATCTCCTGTGCGGGGTCTGTCACTGCTAAGGCAGAACAGCAGGCACGGCACGGCCAACCCTCCCGCGGCTGCATCCATCGCACAGCTCATCCCTGACCTGCGGCAGCCTCCGGGTCCTTCTCCGCAGAACAGGGATGATGGTTGGCTCTGTTTTGCTGAATGCTTGTGAAATGCTGAGGTAGAGGCTGTGGTGTTTACTGAAAGGTGTAATGGCTGTCAAACATTACTACTTTGTCTTTTGCAATATAAAATTAGCAGTGGAATCTGAGATAGGTGGCATGTTGGGGAAGCATTTGAAACATCAGTATGTGTTTTCCATGGTCATGCATTTGCTTTTACAGTATGGATTTATAAACACATGCCTGAAGTCTTTGGTGGTTGAAAAGTATGGTGAAGAAACATGGGAAAAATTAAGGTAATGTGTTCCCAATAATTGTAGTGCACATTAAGAAAATGCTCAGCATTTTAGCATCAGGGGATCATGATTTCTCATTGGTAAATGGCAGCTGATGTGTATCTCAAGTAATTATTAGAAGTAACTAGCAGGGCAAAAGCATGAGTTTCTTGCCGTGTAACACTTCATACTCTAATACTAATTTGTCCCAATTAATTTGTCATATCAGATAATTAAAGATGACATTTAGTCTTATAGACAATTGTGCAATAGACTCACTGGCTCACTGTGACAATATTGAGAAGTAATTACACTGAAAAGATGTCATCCTTGATATGAAGTCAGTTTAATTCCAGTACTTTCTGAAGATCAGATAAATCATAGGCTCATAGATGATCTTTTTCCAGCCCCCCTGCCATGGACAGGGAACCTTCCACAAGATCAGGTTGCTCAAAGCTTATCCTGGCCTTCTGCCATCTCTAGTTTTGTCTTTACTTCATGAACTGTGTGATATTTTCTAAGATATAAAGATACATAAATGGTACTTAGATATAGACATATATTAACTATTGAAGCCAATATAAAGAAAATCATCAAGTTTGTAGAGCCCCATGAGCTTGATATTGTGGCCACACTGAACAAACTAAGAAGACAAATTAAGACTCTGCTTGTTCCAGCACTACACAGAAGAAATAGAGAGGTGGACACCACCATTCAGCCATGTTAATGCAATTTAATTTTAAAATTATGTCATTAGGGGAAGTAGTGTGTTCCAGTATAATGCTTGAAGGAGCTTTAAGGAGTGGGTTCCTAGCCAAAAGTGCTTAATGACTGCCAGCTGGGTCACCCAAGCATGTTGTATTTACAGCACTGCTGAGACAAGAATATGGTCTTCTCTGTTGTAGACTGCAGGCTGGAGTCCAGGATTCTTTCTTGACTTTTGAGGTTTACAAAGATGAGATCACAATGCAGCTCGTTGACAAAGCCTGCAAAGTATTAGGTATGTGTCACCATGCCTCAAAAACAGACCATATTGGGTCAAGGCTGAGGCTGCAGCCCAGGTTTAATCTCCTGTGCCCTTTGGAATGCCCTCCCTATGTTGCAAATTTTCTGCCTTCACTCTTAGTCCACCTGACAGCATTTCATGAACCTCCAAGCCTTTCTTATTAGGTATCTTTATTTTGCCAGGTGTTCCTGCTGACATGGTTCTGAGAGAGTTTGGAAAGTATTTCTTCGAATTCTGTAAGCGCTCAGGCTATGACCACATGTTGAGGACACTGGGTGGAAATCTCTATGAGTTCATAGAGAACCTGGATGCATTGCACAGCTACCTGTCCCTTTCTTACCAGGCAAGTCCAAGTAGTAATTGCTGAGCAGATATGCACTTTTGTACAAATGGAATTCATCAGTATTATTTATCAGAAAAAGATATCGATGTTTTGGTTTTGTTTGTTTTGTCCTCAGGAGATGAATGCACCATCTTTTAGAGTAGAAAAGAATGAAGATGGGTCAATGCATTTACATTATTACTCAGACAGAAGAGGTCTGTGCCATATTGTACCAGGTAATCAGGCAAAATGCAGACTACAGAGCAGCTGGTAATGCAATATATGTACAGAGCAATCACATATTTGCAAATATACTTTGCTCAGATTTCAGAATCTCTTTTTCAGATGAGGACTGGCCATGGAATTGAAGTCTGGTAGTTTAGTCTCCAGTCACCTGAACTCAGTATTTCTCTACTACCTGTTCACTTCTATGTCCCAATAGCTTCCATCAACATTTATGATATGGCAACGCAGGCCATAGGTGACTATTGCTCCTATAGAATTCCCTTTCTGAAACCAAAATTGAATTTTGTGATGTGTATTGCATCTGTTTATTAATTCTCATTGACTCTTGCTCCTTACATTACAGTGAAGAAATTACAGAAATTATAGTTGATTTGGAGACATTCATCCACCCTCTAGGATGTGCAATCTGTAAAACTACTACTGAACCCTGCTCAAAACTGAATCTTCTACCAGCATTACAGGAATCCCCACAGTTGTACTTGTGAAAGGGTTAAAGTGCTATAGGTCTCTAAGAGATGATCATATTCCTTTCTTTCGTAAATGATGCTGAATTTAAAAGTTTGTCAAAACTTCCCCCTTTGTCAAACTTGTTTTGCATTGAAAACATGTAACTATTTGGAATTTCAGACAGGACTTTTGCTGTCATTGTCCAGTATGTTGCCTAACACCTAAGCAGAAATCAGAGAACTGATTGTGCATCTGCATGAAAGATATTTCCTTCCTTTCAAAATAAAATATTTTGCAATGACTGAAATAGATTGTATAGCAGAATCTCTTTAGACTCCCTGCACTTTTTGGCTTAATGGGAATTCATATTATTGCTCTATGACTACTTGAACACATTCTTCAGATATCCTGCTGAGCTGCTTCTAAGTGAAAATAAGCATTGGTCCTCAGACAAGGCAAAAGAAACAGTAACTTTAAAGCTTCCCTCCTACGTGCATATTTTCATCAGGGCAGTGATGGCAAGAACGACTTAAGTTCCTTTCTTCTTCCAGAGTCCTTTGGAAAAGTGATTTCTGAAACAGCAAAATTCCATCTTGGGCCCTCTAAAAGGGTAAATGAATAGGGTTTGTTCTTGGTCATACCTTGTCTTTTGTTTCCCTTTCAGGAATCATTGGTGCAGCAGCCCTGGATTTTTTTAATATTGAGATTTCAATGAAAATAGTCAATCAAACAGAAGAAGAAGAAGAAAGAACTGGTAAAAAAGAACATGTTGTTTTTCTTGTCACTCAAACCCCTGTATTTCCGTGCAAGGAAAGAAAGGAATTTTCTTCCTCACCTCAGTGTATTGTTGACTCTGACAAACAAAGTGAGAACCAGCTGAATAAAGAGGTATTTTAATGTTCATTATCCCTATATTATTAAAATACATTTAAAATAAAAATATAATTTCTCTTGATGTTTATTTCAACAGGACCTTGAAAAAGCTAAGAATACAATTGGAGACAGAGGAAACTCTGTTTGTCCTGTTAAGAGAAGTCACTGGAAAACAATAAGAGGAATAATCACCTTAGGAAAAGGTAAGAAATCATTCAGAGGGAGCTTGTCATAATTTCTGAGTTTCCTCAGTAAGAGGCAGTAAGTCTTTCTATCTCCACCTTCCCATCCATTTTGAAGTTATCATTTATATTTCCTCTGTGACTTTTCAAAATGTTTCTGGTTAAGTTTCTTTCTGTTAGACATTGATAATCAAAGAAAAATTGCAGATAATAAGCATGCTTAGTAATGACAGGTACTTAAATGAAATATGGCTTGTCATTCTTGCCTCTTAAACAGGGCTTTCATCTAAAAAGTATTCTATTAAATGTCATTGTGTGGTGCATTTGATTCTTCCTTTTCATGTCACTTGATGTAAGATAATGAATTTAAAAGCATATTTTTAACTTGGTAGATACTACTCCTTTTCAAAGTTATCAACTGTAGTAAACTCTGAAAGCCAAATTACATCCTCCACTACCAAAAATCTACTGCTAATCTAGTAATCTCTGTTCATGTGTTTATTTATTAAATGCTTATAAAGTGAAAGGATTTTTTCAGTTAGAATTGTTTGATTCCCCAAGAGGAATGAGAATCCTGCTCAGTATTTCCAAACTGTCTGGATTCTGGAAGGAGTGAAAAATTGAACCTGATATCATCTGGTGCAGTGTCACATGCATTACAAGGGCAGATATATTGAGTAAGAAATTAATATATATTTAAAATTTTAGAATGGCATTATTACTAAAAACACATCCTTTAGCTATAAATGTGAAATTTATCAAGAGGCAGACTTTGAAAAATGAAAACTAACACTGATTTCCCCTGAAGCAGTAAGAGGTCTAAAAGCTAGGTTCTAAATTTGTAATATTTTGCACTGGTCTCCTGAGTGAATTAAAAATTATTCTCTGAAGAATTTATGAGAGTAACGGACATAGCCACCTTCTTGGGGAAAGAGATCACTTGAAATAATCATCCTCTTGATTATTCTGGATTACTGGAGAATCCAAGTTTGTACTGTGAAGATTAAACGTTTTGGGCACTTCACTCAAAAGATGAACTGTTTTGATTATTTTACCCATTGTATTCATTTTACAAAAGTATCTGCTGGCAAGCACAACTTCCTCTGTAGGTTTGTGACCATTTTGAAAGAAAACTCGGGGTAAGTAAAATAGAAACCAATGTTTTGGTCCCTGTGCTGTGCACTAGAGTTCATTGTATAGGAGACTAAAACCCAGATCATGCTGTTGTTTTTCTCTGTAAGTGTTCCTTAATAGCTAGAAAAGTGCATTAAGTCCACTTCCTTCCATGCACAGTTTTGTGAGATACAGGTGTGTCATATTGCTATGGCATCTGCAAATTTGTAGAACAGCAATATCTATAGTTGTTCATCTGTTATTTTTTCCACGTAATTCCATGCATCTAGTGCTCTGTGCTTTTTGTGTGACTAAATTTTAAACTCTCAGCCAACTCAGATTAGTTGCTAATCAGCTGTGGATTAAACTGCAGAGCATTTAGCACAGATGTGTGCACATTTCTGGGCCCACACTGTTTGCTTTGTCTTCGCTCTTTGTGATACAGGGTCCTGTCTCACTGAGTGCTAAACAGTATTGCAGTGCAGCCTGATTAAAAAGTACACATTTATCTTGGCACAGGTAAGCTTCTGAGAGGATTTGATCCTGTTTATCCCAAGAGCCTCTGGATTGACACAAAAACATTTTGCAATGGACTTCCTTTTCATATGGTTTTTGACAAAGAGGTAGGACAAGCATGTGATAAAGGCCTTTACTTTGCATAAACCAAAGAGTAGTTTTCCTCTGGTTTGACTGTCCTAGAGTTCACTGCTGTGTGTGCTCTGTGTGCAGTGTACACTCATTTGTAGGATTTGCAGAAGTGCTCTGTACAGAGTCATGCAATAAACAATAACAAGTGGATCATTTCAGATAGGAATCTCCTTAGAACTCACTGAGTTTACCACGTCTGAAACAGCTGCAGATATACCAGCAAGGTTTATTGCAGCACTCTATCCAATACCCAACACTGAGGTTTCTGGCCACCTTCCTGTCCCTGGATACACCAGAGATATGTCCCATCCTTTAAACTGGCTTTGTGCCTGTAGCTAGTCCCCCTCTTCTCATGGTAACTAATCTGTCTTGGGGATTTGAGGGCTTTGCTGGCAGCTGAGGCTCCTGTACTTCCTGAGTCTACGCTTACATGCTTCTGCTAAGAAAACCCGGCTACCTACTCAGTTGGGCAGCATGCAACCTCATGTAGGACCCCACAATCTCTACCTGCTGAGGAGGATTGAGTCTCCTCTCTCGTGCATACATTGTCTGCAGCCCCCTTGGCAGGGCTTTCCCAGGGTTTGTTTCCAACTAGCCTGGGTTCCCACCAAGGTACAGTTCCTCTTGCTCCCAACTCTATGGAGAGAATATCAGCGTAAGACAGAAGCAAAGAAAGGACAAACTGAGGTTAGGGCAGCAGTAGGAAGCTGAATACGTCTCCTCAGAGAACATGTTTTGGCATCATGCTGATAGACATTCCAGAACACATAATCTGTCTCATGCCACTGCCCACATTAGCCAAAATTCAGACTCTTAAACCTTTCAAGATGTCTGGTCTGCATAATTTAATAAAATTACTAGTGTGCAAACAGGGAAAGTTCTACACCCATTACTGGTAGCTAGGTCAGAGCTTCAATAACTGCTGAGAAGCAGTGAAAGACATTTCTGTGGCAATTAAGAGCTCATATACAGTCAGCAGGCTAAAAGAGATTGACTAAACCTTTACTCACCAATGGTTAAGAGAAAGTAACCCGTGGCATCCATTTGAAAAATATTTGCCAAAGCATTTTGGTGTCATGCTGTGAAGGACACTCATTCAGAGCTTTGTAGGGATACACTCACAAGGCAGAAACTTTGCTCAGAAACAAGCCATGTGCTATGGCAAGGCTGTGTGTTTACGTGTAAACAGTGATGAGCTGTAGCTTGATCTGAACCTAACAAGACTTGAATTATAACACATGGTCCCTATTTTCTTTTTAAGCTCAGAGTGAAGCAAGCTGGGGTGAGCATTCAAAAGATTGTACCTGGCCTTCAGACCATGGGCATCTCCTTGGATCAGTACTTCAGGATAGTTCACCCGGAAGTCCCCTTCACCATCTCTAGCATTCAGAAATTCATCAACAGTCAATTTGTTTTCCAGACTAGGAGAGAGATGATGCCAGAGTCATGGAAACAGCGGCCAATGCTAGAGCTGAGAGGTACTTCTCTGCTTTCAGTAGCTGTGTTCCTATTAAATCAGGAATTATGCTGAGTTGAACCAATGTCTTTCTGTGTACTCCTGACCTCACATAAATTCTATAAATAGCCTTTGGGCATTGAGGAGATTAGATGATTCTGTTTAGAGAAACAGTACATGCTTGTAGACAAATTCTGCTATCACCTTACTGTATTTTGAAGGCTTTCAGTCAGAAGCAACTCTCCTCCCATTTGAAAGGCTTAGAAATACAGTGTTTTCCTAATGCTGCAAAACCCGCATGTGAATACATGATTTGTTCTTAATTTATGCCTTTGAGGGGAGTTATTTGCTACTGGCTGGGTTTCAAATGTGGCTAAAAATAGATTAGTTAGCTGTGCTTTTATTTTTGTAGTCACATTTTCAGATTCCGATTTGTCTTTGCACACACCCCCAATGTCATGTAAGAGTTTACCAGTTGAAGTTATCTTAGCAAGAAAGATACTGTATTTGCTTTATTTGTGCGGAGAGCACTGACTATGGAATGATCCTCTGCTTTGTGTAATTAACTATAATGACATCTGGTTTAAGTGTTCTGTGACCTCAGTTTTGCTTCTCTGAATGATGTAGTATGACCTAATTTTCCCTTATCTTCTTTCACCTTTACATAATGAGTGTTAAATCCGGTATTCCTGAGATTCAGAAAAAAAAAAATTAGAGTGTAGGGAGACCTTGAAAAGAGTGATGCTACCAAAACAAGGAATTTTGACTAGACAGAATTGTACTTTCTTTTATGCTGTAGGGGTTAATTCACATGGTATCTCTGATGTTTCAATCCTCTTAGTTTTCAAGCTGCTCATCCAGTTGCCCTGGGGATGAGGTGAGAGAGAAAAAAAAAGACAGGATTTCCTAGACTGCTGTTCAGGAATCAGTGATACTAATGACACAAGTAGAAAATGATTATAATAAAACATATTTAAAAATCAAATCTGAACAAAAAATACCCAAAACTTCAATCCCCCACCAAAAATCCTTCTGCCTTTTAAGCATTTTCATAACTGCTTGTTTAGATTATGATAATGACTGAAATCTCCAACTTCGAGGAAGGAAAGTGCCATAGATGTTACTGGGGCACAAACTACCCCCTGTGAAATTAAATTTCAAATGTTTCATTTAGTCACTGTGAGTCTCAGTTCCCCTGTGCATGATTCTGACCAACTAGCTTCAGGAACAGCTCAAGAATGAGGAGGGGAGGGGAGGAGAGGAGTTGTGAGCCCTGGGGTTCCTCATGAAGTGAAGGGACCTGAAGCATGACTGGACTCTGCCTAGCAGTTGCAGTGAGGGGGTGACTGCTTCCTGGGTCCTAACTCTGAATCAGTCCACCTCTAATTCCAGGGGACAAATTCCGGTGGTGATCCAAGCCCTACAAAAACCCACTGCCCTTAGAACTCATCCCCTAAAATTAAGATCAGTAATGCTGAGCATCGTGTGACAGTCCACAACGGTGAAAGCTCTTACCAGCACTTGTTTCCCACAGGCCAGATGATGTGGATGGAGCCCCTGCAGTGCATGCTCTATCTCTGCTCGCCTTTGCTCCGCACTCTGCACGAGCTGCAGGAGCGGCAGATGCACATTGCGGACATTGCACCTCACGATGTCACCAGGGATTTGATCCTCCTCAATCAGCAGCGCCTGGCAGAGATGGAGCTCTCTAACCAGCTGGAGAGGAAGAAGGAGGAACTGCGAATACTGTCAAAGCACCTGGAGGAAGAAAAGAAGAAGACTGAAGCCCTGCTCTATGCTATGCTTCCCCAGCACGTGGCCAACCAGCTGAAAGAGGGGAAGCGAGTTGAGGCAGGTGAATGAACAGGATGTATTTGTGGCATACGATTCGCGGATCGGGAGATGGTGATAGAGAGACTGGGGTGCTGCCACAGCCCTTTTGCCACTGCTGTGGAGCACATTGTCTGCTTGGTGATGTTCATGGGTAGGAGGAGCACCACTGACCTTTAATCTTGCTGATAATAAAAACCAGACTATTCTTTGGAAGAAATTGCCAGAATTGTTCCTTAGGAGGTGAAAGGTGGTAGCAGCTTCCCATTCAGTGAACAAAATTCAGTGTTTCAACAGTACTCTGAGATTTTGAGTTTAACATGGGTATACAGGGAAACAAGGGCTCGGATATGAAAGAAATAAAGAAACTGGTCTTTCCTAGAAAATTCTCTTAGTTTCTCTGTGTTGTCTATACACATAGAATCATGATGATTTCCACTGTTATTAAGGATAGCAAGAATACACTTAAATTCCCTCTAGTAAGCACATACAAGAAGTAGGGGGTAAAAAGTTATATATATTCTATATATGATGTGTTCAGATGCCTGGACTGTTTGAGATGTGTTATGAATCTTGTATTTGATAAACTCTTATATGAACATCTCAGCACACTTACATTACAACTGAGTTCATATGTCTTACAAGAACAACCTTTGCAAACATGTCTCAGATAGATGTTGTGACTGTCCAGCCATTACAGGTACTTACCACTGGTCTTTCTGCTCACAGGAGAGTTCCAGGAGTGCACAATATTGTTCAGCGATGTTGTGACCTTTACCAACATTTGTGCCCAATGTGAGCCTATTCAGATAGTCCTCATGTTGAATTCAATGTACCTGCGATTTGACAGACTGACCACGGTGCACGACGTGTACAAGGTATGTCCTGATTGAAAAAGGCTGTAGAAAGTCTGGAAAAATTCTGCTGTTTTATTGTTTTTCTGTTTTTAAATGCAATTAAATCCTCTTCACCCCGGCATGATTTTTGATGAACCGTAAAATACAGCCTATTTGTAGTGGCTACACAAACTGAAAAACTGGTAGAAGTGTGATTAAATGTGTTTAAAAGTTTTGGACAGGAGTGTAATGTTTATCATAAGCTAAAGTCTCTTTCCACAACATTAATACCTGAATGGCTGTTCTTTCATACATCTCTCTCTTACCTTTCTCAAATACTTACCCAACATGACAGAATATCCTGATTTATGGACTAATTTGAATAATTTTCCTAGTTCCTTTATTCCAACCTGTTATAAGTAGGCCACTTTGTCATTAAGTGTCTCCTTTGGTGGGAAATAACATTATCAACAATACCCAGAAAATACCTAGACCTTTTTTTTTATTTCATGGAGAGCTTCAGCAGTGGCATCAATCTCCTGCTGAGCCCAAAGAGCATTGACTATATCTAGACTGTAATGGACATGTGGGCTCCAAGACCTATAATAATAGTGTTATTAACATCTCCAGAGTTACCCAGATTTGATGAGGTGAAGAGCAGCTGAAGTTTCTGTCTGTCCCAAGCACATTAAATATTTAGGAAGGCTGAAATAGGAAAGGGTGAAATCCAAATCTCATTCATTCCTTGCTCAGGCAAGGCATGCAGTTCATCCCACCATAAATTGTATTGGGAAATCAGGAGCCTGTATTCAATAATTGAAGCATCCAGGATATGGCCCACAGATTTTAGGATAAATTAGCATCATATTCTGTCTAAATCATCCATCATGAGTGAATGATCTATCACTATAATAATCTCCTTCTGATGCCTGTATATAACTCCTATTAATATTGAAGGAGGTTTCTAGGGTACAGAGAGGGAGGATGAGATTACTGTTATAGGGAACTGAGAAAGAAATGAAGAAGTGAAATGGATTAAAGAAACTTGGCCCAAGCTTATAAACATCTGAAGTTATGAATAAATCTTAAATTAAATCTCCTGCTACAGATGAAAATTAATTAGGGTATCTATTTGCATTAGTAGCTTTTTACAGTTGTTTTTAATTTGTTACAGAAAATTACTGGCATTACTGTGGGTTTGGCTATCTGATGGAAGGCATAGATAGGAACACATTCTTTGAGATTGATGTAATGAACAGTTTTAAGTAGTTATGCTAATGAACAAACCCAAATATTAATTTATGTTTCCACTCTCCTATTGGTGTTAATTTTTAAGAAATTCAGTTAATCTAATCTAAAAGATATCTTTTTTGCTGATAGTAAATCTGACAGTGAAGTCTCATACGAGCAGTTTAGAAAATTTCCTTACCATATAACAGTCTTTTACAGTGAATTTTAAACATTTGAGAATTCTCTGTTTTAAGCAGGCCTGTTCTATTCCAGTCGAAATTTTGGGTACAGGGTCAAAATCCAAAGTATTTCTCAGGTGCTTTACCATGCACTTCAGGGAGACCAGATGCCTGAAAGAGGACAAACCCTTCATCATTTGTCTCACAGGCTGCAGCTGTTGTGGGCAAACAGCTAGCTGTAAGGAAGGATGCTCCCAACCTGCTTAGCTCACATTGCATTCTCTGACATCCTGGAGATTGGAGGTTCCTTAAGTTCATGTGATCATCAGTGAATAGTCTTCCTTGCTTTATTATGACTTAAAAAATAAAAAATCTCTCTTAAATAAGAAATATGCTTTCAGCACCAATTGTGAAGTAGAGCTAATTAATAACATTCAGCTATAACCTCCTGGCTCAGGAGTCTGCATGGGGATAGCTCCCTGCATACAGGTCTGCCCTGGGTAAGAAGAAGGCAAACAGTTTGACACTTACACAGCAACCCTTACTCCTTAGGATCTCTCACACTGATGTCTAAAGTGGGTCAAGTAAGCAGGGACAGAATGCGTTGAAATTTTTAGTGTGGAGTGAAGGAAAGAATCTCTGTCTCAAGGAAACTCATGTCTGCTAAAGTTTTTCAGTAATTAAAACATCTCTTAGGAGAAAGGAGGAGTTGGTGCAAATAAGAAGAGCCCCTAACAGCAGAACATCAACCCAAGCAAGATACACATGCCATGCTCATATGCTTGTTCCTGTCAATTAAAGGTGGAGACAATTGGAGATGCCTATATGGTGGTAGGTGGGGTCCCTGTACCTGTACCCACTCATGCCGAGCGAGTGGCAAATTTTGCCTTGGGGATGATCATGGCAGCTAAAGGAGTACAGAACCCAGTTTCTGGCAATCCTATCCAAGTAAGTCTTTAACCCAGGGATGCATGTGTGTCTGTCTGCTTCTTGGGTCGGGCTTCTGGTTGATGTATTGCAGCAGGACCTCAAAGAGCTGCCCACATGAGTACATTTTTTATGAAGAGCCTTTCTGTGTGGGAATTTGCTATCTTACTGGTGTGCAGTGTTGTGCTGAGATGAACTTTTAGGTAGCTGGATAGCATTAAGAAAGATGTTAAATAACAAGTGACATTTCGGGGGGTTGTTTTATGTCTTTGTAAAGATTCGAGTTGGGATCCATACAGGTCCTGTCTTGGCTGGAGTTGTTGGAGAAAAGATGCCTCGTTATTGCTTGTTTGGAGACACAGTGAACATAGCATCCAGGATGGAGAGCCACGGTGTCCCCAGTAAAATACACCTAAGCTCCAGTGCCTATCAGTGAGTAACTGTGATGGAAACTTTACCTGTTAAAACACTGCCTTGACAGCCGCAGTGTAGATGGGACTTCCTTAGTCACTGATTGAAGCAGGGAAAACCACTGCTTATAAAGAGTTTTATTTGTTATGATTATTCCAAAAGTACTTATATATGGAAACAGAGAGTTGAGAGTCTTCATCCTAGAGAGCAGAATATTAAAAAAACCCCAACTTGTAATAACTTATTTGGAAATCCTGATAAAGTGGTGTAGATGGTAGAAAGACAGATTATATAGAACATGTAATAACAAAAGCTTAAAAATCTTCTGATGAAGCACAATAATTTGATGTAAAACAGTTTTATTTACACTTACTAAGTGTTAACTGCATAAACAACTGTCCCCTTCATGTTGTGAGTAATTTACTTTCCTGAAACTCATGTTAGTGAAAATTAAATGCAAGATGTGGAAGCAAAGACAAGCTACAAGGGAAGGAGTCTGGGCACACAGAAGGGATACTGGGAAAGCAAGAGCTTAGCTAGCATTGAAATGGGTGAGGAGAGTTCAGAGGAAGTCAGAGGAGCTTCTACTATGCTAGCAGAGAAGTATAAATGGAAATGTGGACCTGCTGTGGCAGGTGATTTAGAGACAACGCCCTGAAGAAAGGCTGAATTATTCAAGGCCTTTCTTGCCTCAGTCTTTACTGATGAGGGATTCAAAGTCCCCACACCAAGAGTCAGGGTTCAAGGAGTAGGTGAAGTAGTATTGGAAGAGGATCAGATCAGGGATCTTTTGAGTAATCTCAACCTGTGGAAATGTATGGGAGCAGATGGGCTATGAGGTAATGAGAGCTGGGTGATGGCACACAGTGCTGCTGTCGCCTTTGGAAGGTCATGACTGTTGCACTGTGGCAAATGAAGAGAGATGTTACAGCTCTGTGGAAAGATAGCAAGGAGGACAGGTTGTGACACTGTAGGCTGATCAGCCCCGTGTTGGTCCCAGTGAAAATCAAGTCCTCTTGGAAGCCATTTTTGGACACATCAAGAAGGCAATTGGGAATAGGAAGTCTGTATGTAAAATAAATAAGTTAATCATGCTTGACAGACCTGATTGCCCTCTCTGATGAAATGACTGGGGATAATTCTGTCTCGCTGACATTGGCCACCTCAGTTCTTGATGTCTATTTACTGGTCAGTAAGAACCCTCCACCACACTGAAGTATTTGGCTATGTGATCCATTGATTTTTGATCAGGTTGTATGTGCAAAGCTATAAAAGTACAGCAGGTTTGAATAAACAGTTAAAACGAACCCTCAGTTGTTCACAAATCAAGACTCTTTCACAGACTGTTATGGTTTGATTTCATAGCTCTTTTAAAATATCAGTTTAATTTTTGCCAATGTTGAATTTTCATGTGTCATTTTGCTTCTGATACTTTAGGTGCCTAAAATACAAGAATTTTGAGATCACCGAGAGAGGAGAAATAGAAGTGAAAGGCAAAGGGAAAATGCACACATACTTCCTCATTAGAAATAAAACTGCAACTGACAATGAGATTATGGGAAGGCCAATGAAAGACTTAGATTCTGGCCATGAATCTGTTCAGTCTTTTCAAGAAGGCAGGACTGAAACAATACCAAGTTCTCATCAGCCAGGTAGAATCAACTCAACATATATTTTCTTGCTTGAAAAAATGAATGTTAATACAACCCAGTTAAATGCCCTTTTCTGTTCTTTCAGTTACTCAGAGTCAGCCAGAGAAGGACCAGACTCCAGCTATTGCAATGAAGTATGTTGATGGCCCCATAGATGCACAAAACAACCTCCAAAGAAGAAATCAGAGGGAAACTGCAGATTTAACAGGTAGGCAGTTAGTTACCATCTTGCAAAGACAACAGAAATAGGAAGCAACTGAGGCTTAATCTTTTCAGGTTCCTTAACTTGTTTTACTCAAGCCAAAAATTCATGGCAACATACACACATTGGTGAAACACACCCTTCTGCACACTGTTCAGGGTCAAACAAATTTCACCTTTGGAGCAATCCCAGGTGTTAATTGTGCACTAGGGAGAAAGAAGCTGACAGTGCTATAAAATCCCAGTGCTCTTCTGGCAGTGCAAATAGAACAGATACATGTTAGACAGCTCTTCATATGGACAGACCCAATTGTTTATGTACACATTTTTCCTAGAAAGGATGTAGTTATAGGGAAGCCTCATTGAGTCAAGCCTGAGGAATGGTGACCTCAGTCCTCAGGCCAGTCTCCTGCAGAAGTCACAAGGATTTATTGCTATGCTAATATTCTGTTCATTAAGTTCATTCTCCTTTGAAAGAGCTGATACTAAGAGATAACAGATTTGATGCCATAACAGCCTAATCTAATGCAGCAAGTCTTGTAGTTTTATTTATGTGTTTTGTGGATTTTATACAGACTAAATATGTTGTCACTAATTACTATAAAATATTTTACTGCCTTCCCTCCCACCTGCTTAGATGTAGTTAACCTAGTATATGGTGTGCTGACAAAAACCTCATTGGTCATTAAAAACTCACACTGCAGGAGTGTTTCCTTTCAGGCAAAACTTGTGATTCCAAAAGCGATGGGAGTCTCCATGGCAACCAGTATGCAGATGATGGTCGTCGTCCTCCAAACCAGGGAAGAGTCAAACCTGCTGCTGAAGAGCCACAGAACAGAAATGTTCGCTCTAATTTTTGCACTTTACTCTAAGTTTCTTAATTTTACATTAAACAGAGAAATTTTTATTATGATTTTGTGCATTTTGCTGTTGTGGGACTGTTTTTTTATTGAGTACCACATGATTTTGTAAAAAAAAAAAAAAAAAGAGTATCTATATATCCTCCACAGTTTTATTTTTACTGAAAACTGTGATGCAATGTTCTTTTTTTTTAATCAATCTATACATGCTATATAATACTCCAGCTGAAGAAGGAAACCCTCACAAGATGCTTTGAAGACATATTTTTTTTTCAGCTTCTGCCCATGTCTTTGAGTATCCCTGTGTAAAAATCACTTTTTGGTATCTGATGCAGCAATCGAGAAAGAGGTGACTCATCCTGAAATAGCCCTACTCAAATGAGCACTTGCCATAAGAGAAACATTTCCTGAAGTGACAATCTGTCCTGACTCCAGCAGCACCAACAACTTCTCCCTGGAAGGTTAGCAGAGTTCAATCTGCATTTTAACTGCCATAAAAGCTTAATCTCTTATCAGGCCTTTTTGCCAGGTAAAGGAATTATGCAGTAGAAGTGCAGAATAGATCTAATACAACCTGTGTTTTTGCATCCTGGGAAGAAAATAATGTGTACTTGATAGTGCCCAATGGTAGAAAAAGCCTCTGTAACCTCTGAACCAGCTGTCTGTGCTGCACGTAGGTGGTTGCACAAGGACAGGTAAATGGTGGTTATATAGCATTGGATTTGTCACAATGCTGTTCAAGGCCTGCAAACTGCTTGAGACCTCCAAATGAGTTTCTAGTTTATTTCTTTTTGTCACCCCAGCTAAATGAAAATAAAGTTTCAGGACTGCAGAGGGAGCCTGTCAGTGCTGGAATGAATGTTGCTAACGTCATTGAAAACAACATCATTAAAGATCAACATTGCTTACCTGGTGTCAGAGGCTGTTCAGCTGAATTACTTCCATGCTGATATATTCTTAGATTATGTCTGATCAGAAATGGCAGGGAAAAATTGAAGTTCATCTGTCAGGGATTTCACACTTAGGAGCAAAAATGCAATGGATGTAAAGGTTGTGGACAATGCAGTGCATCATAAATGGTACTCTCACTCCAATAAATGGAGCTTGGACTAGGTGGGTACCTTTGACAGGAAATGCATCCTGCACACTTATTTATTACCTTTGGATGTGGATTCACTGTCTAAGGATGCCAGCATGAGACCAGTTTGAACTTTTAGCAAGAACTCAGTGGAGAAGGTGATGATGTTACAGAGGAGTAACAGTCTGGGGCATCACATTTCCACTTCTGTGTCCACGGCACGAGCAAGGCTCTTTAAACACCAGACAGAGAGGTAAGAGTGATGAAAGGCATCTCCTCCTTTTCATAGTATAACAAGATGAAATTTCACCTCGTTTGATTTTTTTTTTTTTTTTAAAAAATCTCTGAGACAGTAGCTCCCTAGTCTGGGTGCTCTACAGTTCTGTCTACATAAGCAGACCAGTAGAGGAGGAGGTGTAGAGTGAAACCATCAGTGCTGTTGTCCACACTGCCAGTATTTCAGAGTGTTTGCTACTCTGGTCCCACTGAACACCTGTTAGCTGTTGGAGCACTGTATAAGAACATCCTCTGACTTAGGTGCATCCAGAAGAGATCCATTCGTGTGCTTTGAGACCACTCCACAATGTGAAAAGAAGTATGGTAAGTGGGTTTGCCCAGGAAATTCACTCAGGAGTACTCCTGACTCTGGCTGAAATGCTGTTGTAGGCATACCCTGTAACAGGAGCACTTCCCACTGTGCAGCTGAGCGGCACCATTCAGGGAGAATGCAGTTTTATCGATGGAATGGTTTATTTATTTATTTGGATTTTGCTATCATTATTTTGATGAGGGAGAGATCTACTATAGGTTGATGCTGCATCTAAGAATTATAATTCTTAAGCTGAATATCGAGATTTAAACATTTGACTATGCTACTCTCAGACAAACAATATTTAAATTTCACCTTCCTCTTGAGTAACTCCTCCCCATTGCTCCAGTGTTCATTTGTGCTTCTGTATTATGGTTGTAGCTTTTAAAAGACTTTCCTAAAGAAAGATAATACCCAATTTCTCTCTCACCATGATGCAAATGTGAAATGACAGTTCAATCAGCACTATCCCACTGACTGAAGTCCAGTCATCTCTGACAAGACTTTTTTGTCTCCCACCTAGAAGAGTGTTTCACTACTCTTGATGGGTTCTGCTGATGGTACAGAGAACATGTCATTTAACAAATGGCAGTGGTGGACTCTGTAATTTTTGGCATTCACTGTGGAGATATAAAGCTACTTTAGTCCCATGCTCAATTGTGACACAGGAGTTTACATCTCTCGGTGGCCAGTGCTAATGCAGGAGGGAACCTCCTGCTGTCTCAGCTGCTTTGGCAGTTCCACACCTGTGCAGCTGAATACCATTGACCACCTGAGAAAAAACAATTTCCAATCAGAAATTGTCCAACAAGCCTGGCCATCAGTGAAGAGGGATTTAATATATATAGCTTCTCTGAACTTGTATGGATCCTCTAGGGAAGAAGGAAGAAAAGGACCATGGTGCAATTGCTGCCAGCATCTCTGTCTTTTAACACTCGCTTTGCTTATACCTGCCATTTTTGCACTGAATAATTTGTGGGTGTTTAATATTGGATGTTTTAAGTGCCAATAAGTGCTCCGTGGTAAGTTACTTCATGCTGTACTGTGGTAAAAATGATGTACTAAGTGGTTTCTCTGTGGCCTCTGCTCCATCTTCTGGAGATGCAGTTAGGTCAAATCTTCACAACTGCTTCTAAAAATTAATGTGCCTGTGTGTCATCATGTGTTCTTAAATCTGTGGGCACTGGTAAAGACTGCAATAATATAATTAAAAAAATAAATATTTCTGTTAATATACTGACTGCCATTTGTCAATGACTTCTTTGATTCCTGTCCCTCTTTTCCCTTCCATTTTTTCTGTTCTTTTTTTCCTATAAGTATACAAAAGTTTAAGACCATAATACCTCTAATAGATATCCACTAAGTCTGATTTCTTGACCATACACAGTTATATCTATTTGTGCAACATCAGCATCCAACTGCAATGGATATTGTCATTTGCTTACTAGTATGCAGTCTCAGTGTCAGTCATATCTACAGTGAACTGACACAGAAAGGGTGTGAGAATTTCTAGTGCTGCTTCATAGAAAAATTAAAGTTGAGGCTTAGAAAAATTAAAAGTTGAGACTTCTGACAGTTGTCTAAAGCATATGGATTCTGAAATCCCATTAAATCTGGTGTTCAAACATCAGTTGTCAAAGGCTTGGGAACCTTAAAGGTCCAGGGGCCAGATTTTCAGACTGTTGTTACTTTGCTGAGTGAAATAAACTGGATTTAGGTGCTTAACTGAACAAATATGCAGTGTCTAGTTCCTGACAATGATGTTTTCTTTAAAACATTTAAAAAGCACTTCTCTGTAATGCCTTCTGAAATGGGCTGTTCAGTGAACTTTCCAAACTGGAACCTTGTTCACTGAAGTCATCAATTCGTTACTTCTGACATTACAATGCAAGTCTCTGTGGACCCAAGCTGAACATAAAAATACACAAATAAAATAGCAGTGCAACTGAAATCATTACTTCAGTGGTAAGAATATTTTAAAAGTGTACTTGAATACATAAAATATGGTGAATTGCAAAATGAGAAAAAGGAGCATGGAATTTTATACAAATATACAACTTCACTGAGAATCCAGGAGTGATTTTTTTTCCCCACCAGGTCTCTGCTTTCACTTAAAAAAACTCAAGAGTTTAAGGGCAGACAAAGAGATGAAAGTCTTCAATGAAGTTATCAGTACTCTTCATGCATTCTCTATACAACATTCAATCATTGGTGCTGCCTGTTCTTAAAGAAATATCATTGTGCAGTATTTTGATTCCATAAATAATTGTAATCAAACACATCTTTACTCATATGACTAGAACTAACGAGCACGGTTCATTTTTTACAAGCTGTCCATAGTTCTCTCTCCCATTTACATTGTACCCATTTGCTGAATTTCTGCTAATGATTTTTTATCTGATCTGTACTAAGAAGCCATTCCTGAAAAATTCCGATATTTACAATTCTTCCTCTTTTGGCTTGGTGTAACAGCCTTTAGTCTCCACTGGGGTGAACACACCAAGTCAGAAAAAGATTTGTAGCCACGTTTTCATACTTATGGGTACTTTTCTCTCCTGTGCTCCCTTAGAGGCGAACCCCAAATGAATATAAACAGTAATTGCCAAGCTTTGCAGAAATTCAGGGTGACATTAACTGACTCTGCGATGCTTTCTTGACTTTGCTGTATTAGTACTGTGAAGTCTGAAAGTTTTACCTGGAGAGAAAACCTCACAGGCTCTTTAGGAGCTCTTATTTTGTCATTTGCATCAAATACCTTTCTGTCAAGGGAATCAGCAAACACAAGCAGTGATGAGGTTTCTACTTTTTGTGACAAACACATCAAAACCAGCTCCAACACTCTGTTTACATCAGTCCTGAGGTAAGGGGTTCTTCAAACATGGTGCTTCGAGTCACTGCGTGGAGGTACCTTTGCTTTGTGTGGCTTCATCACAGTGCACAGGTTTCCAGTCAACTTTATCCTGGCTTCAATTAAAAGAGGGACATGCGGCCATGACCCGAAACACAGGCTGGGTGATGCTCTGTGGGCATCCTGCCAAAGCATTTTGCAACGGAGGAACCTGACACACGGCTATCATTTAAGGCTAGTTTATCTCGGGGATCAACGGGCCTTTAAAAATTCACCAGCTCACATATCCTTTTCAGTGATGCTCATTAGATGTTTTGTGCTCTGATTTTGTGGGCTTTTGAGGGAACCTTGCTCTTCAGCAAATGGGGATGTATCCATTGGTAAGAGGAAACTGACAGCCTTTACTTTACCCCTGGAGAAAAAAAAATAATGAGAAAGCATTATGAGGATGACAAATGTATAAAACATGCAAAGAAAGTTAAAAAGAAAACAAGCAACCAACCAAAAAAATCCAACCCAGCAAGCAAAAGCTAATGCTTTCAGCCCTTGCATGCTTCATGGAGGCAGGATTTCATGCCATTCACAGGCTTCCCAAAGGACTAAGCATAATGCTGTCTGCCTGTCTGCTGGAAGCATCTGCCCTTTTCCATCAAGTCTCACTATCAGTGTGTGCGTACAAAGCTACACGCACATAGAACCCTGAGGGTGCACCCCCCTCACTGGGGGGTCCTCCAGTGGCTTTACGTTTATGTGCATCAGCACCCAGTCACTGCCAAGGTGTGAGAATGGTGGTTTCGAGGTGATGAGTGTGCACATGGTAAATTACACCAGCTGTGAAAGCAGAGGGAGGAACATTGTCCTTTAGGTGTCCCCAAATGGCTTGGTTTGGCATGTAAATGGGTTCAGTTTTGCAGAGCTTTGGATTTCGTTCTGACTGTCCTCTGTGATGCTTGTCAGCTCACTCAGGCCCTTTGAGGAGCACAAGAAAGGAAAATCATGAAAATATGAAAGCATTTAGTGATGGTTCCAAGGCAGAGGAACTCTGCAATTTCCTTGCCCCTTTTCACCTGCCAATTAGACCTGTCTCACTGAAAGGTGAAACCACCAAACATGAACACCCCGGTAGTGACATTTGTACTAAACAGACCGTGTACCTTTCATAACTTTACTGTTATAGCTGTGAAAACAATTCTCAGCCTCTCTTATCCTGTATTCAAATATTTAATGGGGGTTTTATTTACCAAACACAAGTGGGAATCCCTTGGTATAAATAATGCTTTAGCATATAAGAATTAAAATATTTTAGACATGCAAATTACTGATGATTTGTTAGCAGTGTTGTTACTTTATTACTTGCATACAACTGCACTGTGTATAAATTCAGGGTGATACTTCTACAGAGTTAATTTTAAAGTGAAAAGATTCAGCATCATATATAGGATTATAGCCTTGGAGCAAAATGTGAGAAAGCTACAATAAACAAAGAACAGGAAAACCTGACATGAAGCAGCATGCTGGGAAGCAAAAATGTCATCCCTGTAAAAAATTAACCTTAATAAGCTTGCTGAACTCGTTGCTAGAAATTATCCTACTCGTGAAAAGCTAACAAAGATTGGTGTCTGTGCTAGACCTTTGGGTATATAATGGAAGTATCCACCATTAAGACTATAAAAGATACTAAATTTTTTTGGGTGCAAGAAATACAAAGTTCATGCTTCAGGATATTACCCAGCTTGCTGAGGGAGTTAGGTAAAAACCTCCTTCCACAGCCATTTCTTCTCCTAAAGCAGCCAGCAGTGAGTGGACGTGAGTCATCGCGCCACACTTGCTGCTGTGCAGCTTGACAAGGCAGCTCTGATGACGGTGATAAAATCATCAGCAGCGTCCTGAGGCCCCGGGGTAACCAGCAGGTCCCCAGGCATTGGATGTAACAGATCTGTGCTGCTATTTTGATTGCTTTGAGAGTTCTTTCCCCTGATGAGCAAGTGGCGGTGTCTGTGGTTGCCATTCTGCCCCTGCCCACTGACCCCATGTTTCCTACCACACACGCCTTCCACATGAGCTGGCTGGAGGACAAACCTCTCGGGAACGTTCATGTGCACTGAGAGGCTTGAGTTTCCCCAAGCCCAATGGAGTGTATGCAGAAATCCAGAGTTACAGGGTCATGGTGCTTTTGAAAACGATACCAGTTCCCTGCCATGGACTAAATTTAGGTGTCTAAACACTGTAGAACATCTGACCCTGAAATGTCCTTACAAGAAAACCTGGGAGCCTCCGGAAACTTGGCCTTGTTGTCCCCTCCAGCCTCTCAGTGAGGAGCTGGGGTCTGAACTGCCTTTGCACAGGAAGTGCAAGGGGCTGGGCATTGCTCTGCTCTGAGGATATATTACTGGGGGGTGCAGAATAAAAGCTGTCACGATGGGCCATGTGGACAGGTATGTCCACACAGGTGACACAGTCCACTGCAGGCGTACAGCCCACCAGGGTGGCCACAGGACATGTGCAGGCAGAGTCATGGACTTCTCCCTCCTCAAACACATGCTTTGAGGTAATTAGGATTATTTTGCTTTTGAACACAGCACAGTCGGGCTAAACCCAGGAACTGGCATGGATTCTCATGGTGCCCATATCAGCACCAGGAGGTGACTGAGCTATCATATATCACAGTCTCATTACTGCTGCTCCTACCTTTAGTAGTTGTCCTGTATTGGAAAGCTTCTCATCACTTATCAGAGACACTCAGGGCTTGTCCAGCAGCCATCTCACTTAATTTAGAAGCCATCTTGAGGTTACTTTTCTCGAGACCAAAAGCATCGCCTTATAACACTTCAGTTACAGGGGAAATACAATATAGTAGATCTAAATCCATGAGCCACAGTAATCAAACTTCGAAAGGCATAGCTCAGAGTTCCCTGGCTTCTCCAGGCTTTTCGTTCAAAGTTTAAAAATACCTTTCAAACTTAGCTTGTCAGAACATCACATCCATCTGCAAAATTCTGCCTGGCTTTGACAGAGTGAAGATTTCAACCCCTTTCCCCCTCTCACAGTCTCTCCTTTCTATAGAAAATTCAGCCTGCTACCCCTGCCAAACTTCGTATGTTGCAAGGAGGAGCAGGACAGCGTCCCCAAAAGAGGTCTCCAGACTACTCAATACCCATATACATTCAAACAGAGATTTTGTCTATAACAAACTAAACTCCAGAGCAACGTCCATAAGTGTTATTAGGGCTGTGATGCTGTGAAGGCAAACTGAGCCTACCTGCACTTCGAGACATGTTCCTGAAACAGTTTCATGTTGCTGGAATGGCTGTAGGAGAGACAGCTGGCCTGTGATTTTTCAAGCCGTTTCTCCTCTTCCCTGGTGAGCTGTGCTGCAGCAGGAGGGGCCGGTTGCTGGGCACTGCCAGGCACCTCTGGGAACCCATTGCTTGGAGGCTTCCTGCCAGCCCGGTGGGACCTTGCACTGGAAGGAGCAGGAGCTGGTAAGACGGTGGGGTAGCGTCTCACAGTCATGGTGGTATCTGAGAAGCAGAGAAATCAGCAGAGCCAGAAAAAAAAAAAATTCAGGTATCTTCAATGTGTTTTTGGAGAATTACTTTTTACATGGGCAGGTAGAGATAGTACAAGGGGGAACAGTTTTAAACTAAAAGAGGGGACACTTAGATTAGATGTTAGGAGGAAATTCTTTACTGTGAGGGTGGTAAAACACTGGAACAGGTTGCTCAGGGAAGTTGTGGATGCCTCCCCCTGCCTGGAAGTGTTCAAGGCTGGGTTGGACAGCTCTTTGAGCAACCTGGTCCAGTGTAAGGTATTTCTCCTCATATCAGGGGAGTTGTAACTTTAAGGTCCTTTACAACCCAAAATGTTCTATAATTTCATTTCTAATCAATTTCTTTTGGCTCAAAAATGTTTTGTATGTGGTGAGCCTGAGAGGCAGAGGTGGCCAGACAGCCCCTTTGGGTCTCACCCTTTCCCCTAGAAGGCAGCTGGAGAGGAAGAACCCAGGGTTATTAAGCAATTTGCACATCTTTCCCACTTGCCAAAACTCCAGACTGCTGTTCCCAAACTGACAGCATCTATGGCCACCAGGAGGCCCTGTGTAAGAAGGGTCAGTGGGCTTGGTAGCAGCCTCTATTTGATCACAGCACTCCTCTGGCTTCACATGAATCCACTGGTGCTGTTCAGCCTCCCATTCATTCACACATATTTGTCTCTCTGAAAACTTTTGGGGCCATTTCTCTGATACTTCTCACCAGGCAACAGTTTGCTCTAATTCCTGCTTCATTAAATCCTCCAGAAGTCACAACCAGTCTTCTATAACTGAGGAATATTTCCATTTTTCTCCCCTGATAAAATTGTGAAGAGAATTTATTCCTATGTATATGTATATTCCTATGTATATGTATATTCCTATGTATGTATAACTAATTGTGTTATCTGCAAAACTAAACTGCACGTCTGGCGAGATGTATGCAGCCAATCCATCGTTATTTGTTATCACTTGTATTGCTTTTCTCATCGTTTATTGAGGCAAGACAGGTTATGGCATGGTTACAACTGTTGACCCCTTTCTGCCTGCAACAGACAGGGGACAGGCATGGGCAGGATAGTCCATGTCCATGCCTGGGAAAACCCAAACCAATAGGTCGAATTCTGCTTAAACAAACTGAACCTTTTGGGCTGAATCCTTTGTTTGAAAGCAGCAAAACACTCTACTAAGCTCAGCTTGGGGGGTGCAGGTATCACCCTAAAAAGACCACAGAGCAAAATGCCCAGTTATGGTGGGTTTGGGCGTGAGCACACTGGGAGGCAAGAACACTTCCGTGGAGCTCACCAGACAGCCAGCTGGCAGCTCATGCCCCGTTCCCTGCAGACATGTAACAGCCAGGCTGGGAGATGCTGCATGGGCAGCACACGTGGGAGCCACGGAGAGCCCCAGACAGCCCAGACTCCTCGGTACCTGTCTGCTCCTTTGGCGCCGGAGCAGCGCTGGCCATGACGCTTCCCCGCAGGGATGCTGGAGAGCCGGCAGGGTCATCCCCAGGGCTGGCGAGGCTCCTCACATCGCTGTTCCCGTCTCCTCTCGCTGAGCCTCTCTCCGGTGGCACAGCTCTCTGCCCGCAGACCTGCAGTTCTCCCTTCAGCGCCCTATTCTCCCTCTCCAGCTTGTTGATTTGGGAGCGCATCTTGCGGATGACCTGAAGGAGGTGCGCGTTTCCCTCCATGGTCACACACCACAAGGCTGCCTGTCCCGCAGAGAGGCAGGCTGGCAGACCCTGCCCTTAAAAGCCTCTGGACGATGGGAGTCCCTCCCCGCACGCCCAGTACGGGTCAGATCCCAGCACTGGGAGGGCTGGACCGGGTTGTCAGGTTACTAAGAGAGGGCCCATGATTTATTCATTCGGGGGCTCTCGTTTCAGAGCAGCGCTGGCCTCTTTCACACAGCACAAATCACTGTCAACAGGGTATCGATGCACCGTCGGAAAACCCGCCGGGCCCCTCGCTTTCCTCGGGCTCGTGTTTTCTCCACATGGACCAAAGAGGACAGAGCCCTTTGGTTTATCCAAAAAGGCTGGTGATGTCTCCACAGCACAGAGTGAGGGTTACCCTTTGCTCTCACTTAACACAGCGTGAATGATTCTTTTTCACTCTGCACATCTGGAAAAGAATTAGCAAATTCTCACAGGAAAATTAAATTTCCAAATGAAAGCTGATACAGTGCAAGACCCTCACTATGAACAACATATGCCAACAGCTGTGATGAACAAGTAGGTACACTAAAGCTCTCTTGGAAGGCCACAGGAGAGCCCAGGCCCTCTCTGGGCATCCAGGGAGGCTTGCTGGAGTGGAGCGCCTGCGTCAGCATCCCAGGAGCGTAACAAGAGACAGGTCAGGCACGATTCTTGCATTAGGAAGAGAAACACAATCCCTGGCACTTCTCTCATCACCTAGTCCCTCAAACCATCTTTCTGTTGACAGTAAAATGCAAAAACCTGTGGAACATTCTTCCCACTCTCCAAAACTTACTTCAAAATACAAACCTGAGAATGCCAGAAAGTTGGCAGGGAAATAATTTAACACACCTTTTGCTCTGAGGCCACTCACTTCCCAATAGCTCAACAGTGACTCAGGAATATTCGAGAGAGAAGAAAAGACCTTTCAGCTGTGTCCACTTCCCCACTCTGCCGCTGGAGGCTGGGGGAAGGAAGCAAAACTACTGTGAGATACCTTAAACAAGAGATGACTCAGTTTTATTTTTTTCTAGAGGGTGTGTCAGAAGGGCTGTAGTGAGGAAGCCATTGGGTCTACAAGCAGCTGCTGGGAAGTTGGGCAGAAACTACTGGACTTGAGAGAAAAATAAGGATGGGAGTGACGAGCTCTGCCCTGGGGCGTGGCCCCATATAGGCAGTGCTTCCTTTGTGGAGCAACATCCTAGAAAAGTGCTTCACAAGGGCACAGTAGTTCCTGTAGGTCCTGCTGACCTACACCCACATGCACTGCCTTGCAAGAGCAGGTGGGACTTGCTGTATGACCTGCAGAATACTCACCTATGCTGATTTTTTCAGTGACACAGGCACAAGGCTGGGGACCAGGAGCCGTAAGAGCCACTACCAACCCTGCTGTCACCTCCTGGGAACCTCTCTAGAAGGCTCTGCATGATTCAGGCTGCATGCAGAGAGGTGAAATGGATGTGAGTTCTCAGGATGCAAATGAAGCCCACAGCACAGTATGAGGGGAGGAGCAGGTTCCCTGCACATTTCCCTGCCTGGCACTGGCCTGACATGCCAGGCTGCCTGTGCTTGGCGTGCTGGCATTAACCTTGGCAGAACTCCTGGTGGGACATGGAAGTCCTTGCTCCAGCCCATCCACGTCACATCAACAAGAGGCATCAGCTTATGCTGAGTGTTTTCCTTCCCCCTAGAGAGATGCATGTTGCTGTGAGCATAACAATATACAGATGGGAAGAAGCTGGCAAAGCTGAGCTTAGAAAAGGGCTTGGCCCAGGCTTCAGTAACAGTGTAGGTGTCCCTGTGTTGGGGACAGCATGTAGTGACCATTATGGGTCTATTTCTCCAGCAAACAAATCAGGTACTGGAGCACTGACAGCACCCAAGTGTAATTATAATATTGCTGCTGATTCTGCAGCTGGTGGGTTTGGCTGGGCAGGGGTCACTTGCCGGCTCAGCAATTAGCTTACCCCAGCTGTAGCTGAAGACATCTGCTCCTCTGATCCCACACATGCTGTTCCTCTGGAACCAGACCGGAACAGGCATAGACTTTTTCATGTACCAGAAACTTCTGAGGAAATTCCTTTTGTCTTGTAACCTTGTGCAGCTGCTCCTGCTGCAATTCCTGCTCAGGGATGGATAGACAGAGGGGCAGATGACTCAGGAGTTTTGGACAATAGAAATCTGACAAAGCTAGCTTTGCCACTGGGCTGATAAGTATGTTCCCCTTAAACAGAAAGAGCTCTGTAAATGCCCCTTTGTTTTAGTAAATTTGGTGGGGACCCACATGTGTCTGCCCTGGCAGCTCCTGGGTGCTGCCACTCCCTATGTCACAGGTGGGAAACATGCTCAGTGCCTCTTAACAGTGGCACACTCACAGGCTGCACATTTTGGCTGGGTTTATCTTCCATGTAGCTTCCTGTGCCTGTTACAACCATCTATAGCTGTGTGGTTTTTGCTATAAAACACTTCAGCTTTAAATAATTTAACAGAAGGGACAATTTCTCACACCTGAACTGCTTTGGCAAGCTGTGCTTGGAAGGCCATGCACCTGGGTAAAATGGTATTGACCCTCAGTCATATCCAAACCTCTCCACTGGGAAGAATAACCAGAGACAGAGTTTCTGGCAGCTGCTGGGCTCAAGGAACCCATAGCAATCTCTCTCTGTGGCTGCCCATGCATGTGCTGTCTCAGTGGACTGTGTGAACTGCATACCAAGTAGTACTGCAGCAGAAAACCTGTGAATAAAACACAGACGCTTTCTGGAACAGCTTCATCCAAAACAGCTCTTTATTCTGCCACTGCTTGATATTCTGCAGCTCCCTGCCCAGCAAAGTGACACGCAATAGCTGTGCTTGTACACAGATGTGGAAGGGCTGCTCTGAGCACGGTGAGAGCTGCCATCAGCAGAAAACAGCACCTGCACACCACTGCTGTCACTGAAGAGCTTTTATAGCCATCTCACTTGCCAAATCTTGTCTTGCTCCCCTGAGGTTAGAGAGAGAAAAAACCCAAAAAGGGCTCACTGCTACTCCAGTAAGATGATTTTTTTTTTTTTTAAATCAAATCACAACATTTTGTCCTTGAAAAATCATCAACATCAGGTGTGTGGACACTTTTTCCGGCACGGTGCAGCTGGAGGTGTTTCATGCCTCCCAGTGGCATAGGAGTCCTTGTGGAAAAAGAGAGAGCCTTCCCTCTCTAGGGCTAAACCCAACAAACAGAGCACAAGTCCGGGGCTTCTGCTGCCATAAACATGCACAGCATTAGTGCCATGACACTACACTCGCACAGCAGGGACTGCTGAGGATGCCCCTTCCCACCACTGCTGGGCTGTCCCAGGCTTCAGTCTTCAGGAGGAAGAGGTGGACGCAGAGGGCCAAGACTAAACGTGGCTGGAGGTGGAAAGGTTCTTTCTATTACTACTTAGCAACAAACGAACACCCTTCCTTTGTACCTGGCATCATACTCCTCTTAACTCACAGATTCCCATCCTTGTGCTCTGCTCCTCCTCTGCTGCCCCTCCAGCCCTGCCTGCCACGAGGCACTGTGTCATCACTGGTGCTGTGGCATCCTGACTGAGGACCCGCAATGCTGCACTGTGTCTGCAGCCTTGCTGGGACAGGGTGGGGGAGAAGCAGAGCAGGAAATCCTGGGGAAGAGAGCAGCTCACACCTCCATCATCCTGGCATCAGGCCTGAAGCCCAGATCTCTGTCAGGGCTGAAGTCTCCAGAGGAGGTTTGCTGTTATCAGTCTTGAATGTCAGCAGCACTGTATTTATGCATACTATTAAAAATGACCAAGCAAAAGCACAACAGCAGCTCTGGTCAAGGTTACTGCCAGATCCTTCCTATTGCCACCATGCAAGAACATCCCTGTGCCCTGATTCCTTGCTTGATTTCTGACTTTGACATGTTTTATGCTTCACTGTGGTGCAAAAGGAGCCTAATTCTCTTCTGAAATTGACTGTACAACTTAAGGATATATATAAAAAAAATTGCAGTTGATTCAAAAATTCAAAAGTTTTTCACGTGCTGATTCTGTTTTGCTGCAACACTTATTTTCCTCCTGTACATCTGAAGGGACTGAATAGGTTTAATGTCAAAATTTGATCCCATATTGGCCGTCTTCTTAATTCTCAGTGGCTTCTCCATTTAAATGGTAAATTAAGAGGTAAATGGTAAATTGAAGAGGTAAATTTATGTTGGTTTTTTTTTTTCCAATTTTCATTCTTCTCAAAGTTTAGACATTTAGACCTTTAGACAGGCATTTAAATTATCCCTGTGCTTTACCTGACCAGTCCTATTGCTTGCACTCAAATGTAGTGGGACATGCAACACAGTCTACAAGACCCTTGCTCACCTGAGCCCAGCACACTGGCAGCCACATCGGTGTCCCCATGGGTGCTGCCCTGCTAGGCCAGGTGACATCTTGTTTTGAATGGATTTCATCTGCAAATGCTCAGCCATACAAAGAAATGCATCCTTCTTGTGACAGAAGGATTTGACAGAATAGATTCTGCACAAATAGCACAAATTGGAAATGTTCTAATACTCGGACAAATGTCTCAGCTTTCAAAGTTTGCTGGTCTGTATTTTAACACAGTTTTCTAACATGCCCTGGCCACACAGTCCCCAGGGAGAATGCTGCTCTCAGTGCCAGTTCCTAGCCTGTGTTCACTCACCTGAGAGGTACAAACCCATAGGGACACTGCTCTTTCCTCAGGCTGGTCTGGGCTCCCTGCCAGAGCTGAGCTTCCACGGTGGAGGCAGGTACAGAAGCTCATACCAATTTCTGCAGCAGTGCCTCAGGCTTTCACCAAGACAACCAGCTAATTACTCACTGACTGCATTAATTGCAGGGCTGTTTGGGGCACCCCCAGTTTCAGCCATGGGAAAACCTCCTCCTCCTCTGAGCTGACATTGTTCTGCGACAAAAGGGGAACCTGGAGGCCCATTTTGGTATGTTCCCACAACTACAAATCACAAAAAATATCCATCCTTATTCTGAAAAGTGTGACTTTTTTGATCTTACTGCACAGTTGAAATCTGCTATTCCTATGCCCCTTCTGAAGGACAAAGGTGAGGTATGCCAGCATTGGGGCATCTATGGAGGAGGGTGCCAGTGCTACCATGCCAATAGGCAGGCTCCTGTCCTCTGTGCTTTGGAGTGTTCCCCAGAACACAGAGTGTTCCACAGCCCACCCACACTTAGAAGGCAACTCCTCTTTCACCTGTGTAAAAGGGCTGAGACAGTGCCCCTGCACACAGAGCTCTACAGGAGTGCAGAGAAGCACCCACGAAGCCGCCCAAGCTGAGGGCAAGATGCTCCTGCCCTGCTGGCACATCCCTGGTCTGGGCTGCAGCCAGGTCAGCCCTGCCAGCCGGCATGGGAGCTGCCTTCCTGACCCACCACCCACATCTCACCAGACCGTGACCAGCGTCTGACTCATGTCACTTCTGTACAAAGCTGCTCTCTGAGCAAGCTGGGGCAGCAGAACAAAATTTACCCAGTGCATTGGCAGGATGAGAAGGCAATTGCAAGTCTGCATGAATGCTCTGTCCTTGACATTGAAGTGGGGAGAGGAAGTGCAGCAGCAAACCAGGTGGGTGGGAGACACAGGGATGTGAGCTGCCTTGGGGGTATGGCATTTGGAGAGGAAGTGGGGAGTGGTGGGGCAGACCCCATGGAAACGCTCACCAGCTGCACATGTAGTGAGGCATGAGAGCGGACAAACCTGGCTGCTTTCTATGCTTCAGTGAGACCTTGCCTTATACTCATGACTAATTAAACGCTCCCTTTTAACCCTGTCTGAGTGGTGGCTGTTGCTCAGAGCGGGTGCAGCGAGATGGTTGTGGAGAGCGAGCTGCACAACCGCCCAAAACCAAAACAAGATGGCAAAAATCAATTACATGAGTCAAGCATTCTCAGGTTTCAACATACCATTAGGTAACAATGACATGAAGTTATTTAATTAGTCTATTAAAAGGTAATTTTTTAACTTGTTAATGTCCATTAACCATCCTTTCTCTTTTGCAAGGACCGTTTGCCTCACTGTGCCCCAACCCCCCAGGTGTAAGCAGAAAATCCCACACAAGCCCTCTCAGAAGAAGCCTCTGCTTGCTCTGGTGCTTGCAGGGAGCACCTATGCAACACACTAAGTCTCTCGCCCAACATATACAGCTCAGTATCTTCCTTGTGTTGCTTTGATTTTGAGCATTCAAGGTTTCTGAGAGGGGTCTGAATTCCAGCAGGGGATGCTCAATACTTTCAAAAAACCAGGCTTAACTTGAACATGGGGAACAGAAACACTGAGACACGTGAGTCACATCTAGAAAGCTTGGCTATGGTTTCGGACTGGGCTGGCAGTGAAGAAAGGCTACGAAAACACTTCAAACTTCTCAGAGGGCACTTTGGGGCTTTGCGTTGCATTTCCAAGACTTTGAGTCTCTGTCCCTTTAAATGGATCCTCAAGTTAGTGTAGAATAATCAGAATTAATCTCTTTTATGCCAGCTCCCTGCAAGCACAGCATATGCTGCAGAGTACAAAACCATGCCTCATGCAAGAGAATCTATAAGCTCAGCTGGAGATTTTTATAATGAGGAGCTTGCAACTGGGCCCACAGTTACCTGCACAGAGCTTGTGATAGCTTTCAAATTAAAACAAACTCTCACTCATAACAGAGCCTCATGATTGCAGAGCAGCTTCAAACTAAAAATCCATCCTAAAATTCAAAATACAAATAACTATTTCTTATTCAGTTTTCTTTTATCAAGAGAAACACCATATAAAATGCATGCGAGGGTACTTGTAGCTATATCACACCGTATTTAATCTGTGCAAAGACATCTAAAACATGACTCAGGACTATAGGGAACACCACATGGCATTTGCAGGTCACAAAAACATATCACATGGTCAGTAACACCCTCACAGCTGTTCTCCAACTAAAATGAGTGATCACAGCTAACTGAAACAGCACATGGGGAGCACAGCTTAAAAAGCACCCCTAAAATGCAGCTTCTATAAGCTGGGGGGTAATTAATCAGAAAAAAGGGGAACATGCATTTCTCTGCTGCTGTTCAGGGGCAGATGTTCTTACTGAGAACTTCAGGATGCTTTAGTGAGTAATTAAGAATCACAAGAAGAACCTCAACAACCTAGACAGGAAAGTCAGTAATTATGGCTGCCCTTTTGCATTACTAAGAATTTTCCAAAAATACCTGTACACTGTCAACTTACTGAAGCATTACAAGCAACCACACATCTCCCATGGCTATGACTCACAGCCTGAAGGACACTCATTACTCTGACTCCCACCTCACTGAGCCTCAGAGATGCTCTTGAAGGCATGGAATGTGGGATCCCAAACCTCTCTTGGGCACAGCTTCCCTGCAGGGGCAGCAGCACCTCCTCCATAAGCCAGAACTGTTCAGGTACCACTGTTTTTACATCTTGAGGCTATACATAAGGAATAGACATACCACTTACTAACTAGGAGGCTCTCCAATTTGAGCTCTTTACTGTTCTGCCTTAAAACCACTCAATACTCTCTTGGCCTGATAATCTAGACACTGTGAGAGCCTTCCCTTAACCCTGCCGATTTCACTGCACTTTTACTTTTTCCCCATCCCCAAATACTCAAACACATGCCCAGGAGGGAGGAAAGTTACTTGATATTTTCCATAGTTAATATTTCACCAAGGAACTGTGCTAGACTGTTCTTGAAAAGAATAATAGTGTTCTCATTTCCTCCACCAGCCGTCCAGTGAGCTGACGCCTGCCCAGAGCTGCTCTCTGCAGATTGCAAACAAAGACATGCTGGAAGGGCCTGGGTCTGAATCCTCTGCTGCTGGCCATGAGCCCACCCACCTGGTCTTGGTGGCTGCCTGGCTTCACACCGCAACCACACAGGATGAACCTCATCCTGCCACAGCCTCTAGTCCCATAATGATTCTGAGTGTTCCTTTCCTTTCTTCTGTACATGCTGCTGCCTGTACCAGGGAGAGGAGGGGGTTCAGCATCCCCCCCTCACTGGGATGAGCCACCAGGGGCTGCCACAGCCCCAGCAGGGGTTGGCATGCCCATGGAGAGGATGGCCAATGCAACCAGCCTCATTTGGAGTAAACTCCAGCACACTCCTGATTTAAGTAATTGTGCAACAAAAGCATCAATTTGGCTTTTCCCAAAGTTTCCCATGCTTTTCCCAACTAAAATTAGTTATTATTCAGTTTAGTTTTAATTAGCAAATCATTTCAGTTGCGTTTTCCAGTAAGGGGGATTCTGTTTGAAGTACAGGCAAGCTCAGACTCAGCCTCCAAGGAGGCAGTGGGAATAGAGCTCTGTGAATGGCCACTACACAGGGTTTGTAACAAGGCAGGGCTAATGATCCTTCTGCCTTGTGATCTGAGTGTCCCAGACTTGGCAGCTTGGACAGTGCACTGCTCCAGCACATCTGACCTCTGGGAGGTCCCGACTGTCCCTAACTCCGTGTTCATGGTCTGCTCTCTCTCGTGAGCCGAGTTCTGTGGGGTGCAGGGAGAGTGGCTGTTCCCATCACAGGGCTGACCTGGGAACCAAAGCCAAATGGGTTCTCTGCTGCAGAGGAGCTGACCCAAGGCAGCTTTGCAGCCCTTACGACCCTCAGCAGGTTTTCCATGTGCTGATGCACAGAGTGTGCTCATCAGAGTGGGAGCCCTGCCCTTCCTTGTCAGGATGTATATAATTGGGAACACTGCAAAAGCTAAAGAACCACAAACAAAATAACAAAAAGAAACCTGCCCACTCCATGCCACAGCTGCCAGCCAGCCAAATGATGGCAGAAGGAGCAGGGAACCCTTGTGGGGCCAAGAGGTTCAGGACAAGTGGCTCCTGCTTGAGCAGCTCATCTGAAAGCAGAGAAGATGCAGTGATGATGAATCTGAAGGTTATTCCTGGTCATGGTCAAAGTTCTGCATGGGCTTGGCTGTGCTTTGCCTTTTGGATTAGTTTTATTTATGTCAATGCAATTCGCTTAAATAAGAAACATATTTTACCTTGCTTATTTTTTTTTTCCTTTTCCATCTTTTTCTACAGCTTTGAATGCTTTCCTCCAAATCTCATTTCTCTGTTCTCATTCAATATTTGATTTTAACATCCTTTGATTTCAACTGCCTAGGTTCAAAGCTCACTTCATGGCTTCAATTTTCTTATTGTGAATGTGTGATACTGATTATTTTTTGTTATTATCTAAATATTATGAGAGAAATGTCTCACAAGCATATGAAACTTGTTAAAAATTGGTAAACACATTCAAATCCACAGCAGAAACACTTTGTCTTGAAGATTCATCCTCCCATATTACAGCTGAAATAGTCAGTTAGAAGTTTAAAAAACACCCAAACTGAAGAAAAAGGTACCTGCACCTTGGAGCTTCTCAGCACATGTGGAACAACAGTTTTCATGCTGAGGTCCAAAAAGCCACATTGCAAGTTCTGTATGGATGTAATTTCACTTTTTCCCAGATCAGGGTCCGTGGATGGCCAGCACAGGGGCAGTGTGTCGGGAGTATGAATGGTACAGATCATGTCCTCCCATTTCTCATTTGGATATTATCCAAAAATAAAATAAAATAACATTCCTGTTCAGATCAACATTATGTTGCCAATGTAACATCTCTCCAGTGAATGTTATAATTACCCTGTAAGGAATGATTCCTATTAAACATTTAATACATCTCCCTCTAATTGAAATTTAAGCCTTTGGTTGTGGTTGGATGTCACTAAAGATGTGATTAAACATAAAATATGTATAACACTTAACTTCTTTTGGGGTGTTGAGATAGCTTCCACTAAGTAACAAACATGAATAATTTCTTTTGCACTTTGAAAAGTTTTTAAAGAAGCTCAATTTGAGTCTGATACAGGAAGATCTCCTTCCTCAGATGAAAGGGAATCTTTCACCAGCTTTGCCTACAGCAGCAGGGAGAGGAGCCTCCTCCAGCTGAAGGAACAAGTCTAAGAATATGCTGTGGCACAATTTACTGGAGAAAAGCTCAACTCTGAGAACAGCTGACCATGATCCTGTGGTGGCCCTAGACAAAAGGACTCTCAAAGGGGAGCTTTTGGCAGAAAAAAGTGATGCAGACCTCATGTAATTCTATGAGCAACTGTATGAAGAACCTTTTCCTACAGCTCCATGGACAGGGTGGATGTGGGATTTGGTGCCTGCACATCTGACTGCTGAGATTTGTGTTGCTGAATTTTATTGTCATAAAGGGCCAAACGCTGTCTTTGTAATCATCCTACAGCCTCAAATGCCTCCTGCATTTCTCATTCTCTCCCCTCAAACGCTGGGACCATCCACAGTTTGATGCTTTGTTTTCTCTCCCTGCTGCAGCCAGCCTTGTTTCAAAGCTAATGGTTTTGCTAATTACTTTCACCCGAGTAAGTTTGAAGTGCTTGAACACAGCAGGAGAGGAAGAGCCATCTGGAACAAGGATCCAGAGACACTGAAGCCTGAGCATCTCTAACACCAGCAATAAGGTGACCTCAGAATACAAGTTGGATTTTCAAAACCCAGAGGAGGCTGCAGAGCTGGTTGCTTAAAATAAACCAAACTCCATAGCCCTTGGACTTACACATGAAACTCATTTTGTGTGCAAGCTATTGAGAAAACAATCCAGGGATTCCCTTACCTCTGCTTTACAGACCACAGCTTAGATTCAGACTGCAACATTCCTTTGGTGCAAACCATGCTTTTGCAATCTAGTGATTCCCAAAGATGCCCAACAACAGATGTAGCTGCTCATTTCTTGTGAACATTAATTAGAAACAGTCTGTCTCCAAATCACCTTGATGGCTTCTGAAGTATCCATCCATAAACACAAATCATCAAAAACACACAATGAGTCCAGCGAGACCAACAAACCAAGGCACAAGACAACTTGATGCCCACTTACCTTTCTGCATGGCACATTCCTGCCGTCACCACTGATTACTGGTTCCTCCTACATATACAAACAAGCAGGTAACTTCACCTACCACTATATATGGTGTAAAGCAAGTTAAAATTTGGGCCAGAAATAATTCCTTTCAGTAGGGTAGTTGTTTTGAAGAGTGCAGTGTGCAAGGCGCAGAGCTGGGCTTATCCAGGTGAGGACAAGGAAGTCGCTCAGCTCCAAGTCCAGCCCTGTGGTTGATGCTGGTGTGCAGTGCTCAGGTGAGAGCTTTTGCTCTGACCAAGCCCCAGGTGAGGGCTCAGCCTGTCTCTGCACTAACGCTGGAGTAGGGCCATCCCCAACCATGGAGTGCCTGTTCCAACCACTCTCCTCCATCCCCTATCAGGCAAGGACACCGTGTGGGTTTCAACCCTTAGCAAAGCTTTCTTTTGAAAACCCCCGATCTGTTGAGGGTGGGACAGCAGCAAGTGCTGGCAGCCCTGGTGAGCTGACAACGGCTGGATGATGGCACTTTTATCCTGCACAGAGATGGGATGAATTCAGAGACCACCCCTGGCTCTGGCTTGCAGGATCAGGGTACAGCTTGAGCTGAGATTCATCAGTTGCAAACTGGGGCTGTTATGGGAAGAGACAGGAGGGCAGAATGAGGCAATGCACTGGAAAAGTCCTTCTGGCAACCCCAAATAGAAAGACTCAGTGCTGGCCTCTGCCTGAAGGAATACTCAAGAACCTGTGGATGCCTCTGGGCAATCACTGGTTTCTCCAGGGAAAATGAGCTAAAGAGAAAAAAAACCAGCTTAACAGAATCATGGGGACTGCATGCATAGGAGAGAGGAATCCTAACACACAGGCACAAAATAAGCAGGGACCCCTGAAAGCAGGGACTGTCTATGAATGAACATGGGTGTGGGAACATTGAGGTTAAAGGGAACTCCCAAGAGCGGGCAGAACTGCTCCACCTCATCCCAACGTGATGCAGAAACCAAAACAAACATAACACTAGAGGCACCTGGTTTCCCAACGCGCCCTAGGCAAAATCTGGGACCACAACCTTCAAAGGAAAATCAGAATTTTCTTAGCCTCAAGCAGGAGAACTCTACCAAGTCTGTTTCCCAGGGTGGCCTCAGTCTGGGGCCATGAAGAGTGTCTGAAGCCACATTCCAGAGAGGGTCATAAGTGTCCTTATCAGCATCTATAACACAACAGACAACCAGGATGCAGAAGGGGCCTTGATCTCCACTGTTGAGGTACTGACGTGGGAATGAACCACTTCACAGACCTTCAAAGAGAAAATTTTATGGACGCTTTTGTACACGTACACAAATTTTTAATATAATGGTAACTGAAATGTTATCCATATTCTTAGTACTGTCATAATTAACTAAAAAGATATTTTTTAAATTTTGTAAAAATGACATATTTTACACATCTTCTATTTACAATTGCAATATACTTAAATGTTATAAAACATCCACTCTGACCTTTAAAATATATGTATACTAGGACTTAGTATTAGATATATTATAATTTATAGCAAACTTAGGGTTTGCTGTGTACCTATCTGTTCAATGGGAATTTCATAATCAGCCTGGTTTAATAAAGGCTGACCAAAACCAAAAGCTGACAATAACAAAATAAAATTTAAAAAAAAAAAAGGGAATGTGCAAATATTGGGGAAGGCAAAAACGTAAAAAAAAATTTCAAGCTTGCATTTTTAAAAATAACACCGTGAAGAATTCCAATAAATTAAAATCTTAACCCACGAATCCTTTTCCTGGTATTGTCCATGATCAACTCAATTTTCAGTACTATTAATCTAAAAGGAAAAAAAACCCAACCCAAACAACAAAGAAGAAACCCCCGCCCTGCCAGCCCGGATCGTCCTGAGACCGCACGGTCCCCACGCCGCAGTCAGGCGTCAGGGTTTGCTGGAGTGGTGGCTGCTGGCACAGACGAGCTGGCTCTATGGATGACTCGGGAATACGTGCGCTCCATCCCTTGCTGCTTTGCTGAGTCCTCCTTGTATGCAATCTTTCCATAAAAAAGGAAAAAATAAAAGCAACAGTGAGAGAGATCTGGATAGTTTGGTGTCTGAAGTATCCATTGTCTAACCAAGGATAGCCCATTTTTTATTTGTTACACGATGCTAAGGATCTGACAGAGGAAAAGGACCTTTGCCTGGTAAATGGAGGCTGCAGTGACAGGGATGATATTCTCTGAGCTGGAGGCAAAGTGGGGCTGGGCTAGGCTCACTGGCTTCTGCCCAGTGGTGCTTCATGGGGTTCCCTGAACTGCATTACTCTCACAACTCTCACACAAACACAACTGAGAAGTCCTCTGCATTTTGCAAACCCACCACACAGCATCAACAGTTGGAAGAGAAACCTCTCCCATTCACAAAGCTCCAGCTATAATCTCGTGGTATCAACCCCCACCTATCCCTGGTCAAGGCTGCAGGTGAACCACATCACAGCTATTATTCGGGCAGACATGACCACACTCCTGCATAACCAGCTTCAGTGCCTGAGCCAGCAGCTTGGGCAGCTCTGGGAAGGAGCTGCTCTCACACCATGGGCTGGAGGAAGAGCACCAGGACTTGGGCACTCCCTGGCAGCACCCAGCAAAGCCAAGGAAGCCACAAGGAGAGCCCAGGAGAGCCCAGCTGCTACTTCACCAGCTGTGACTCGGACTCAGTGCTCTCCCCAGAGGACTCATGAGGAGCAATCTTGGGGCACTGCTGCTGCTGCCTTGAGCTGTACCAGCCCTTCTGAACCACGTGTATTTGGGCATGCACACTCTCCACTGCACCCCAGCATGGCCGCAGTCTGCACCCCAGGGCATGGCCATGGGCAGCATGACAAGCAGGGCTGTGAGAAGGGGGCACACTCATGGGAAATGGAAGGGCTTAGCTTAGTCAGTACCTTTCTGTGCTGTTTGTCCCTGGCCCTTCCATGTGACCACTTTTGCTACTATTGACATATGTTTTTGCATTAGGAGGCTCTTGTCGAGCGGTCCCACTGGCCTCCCCAGAGTTCACAACTTGGGTCTGAAAGAACAGGCTTCTCAACACTGACAACATATCACACATATAACCTTGGCACACATTTTTTGTACCTCCATGAGCAAGGGATTCATTAGACATAAAACTAACAAACACACCCGGTAGAAAAACCAGCAAGTGAGGAAAGTACATGACATTAAAAATAAAAATAGATGTAAGAAAAATGAACATACCACTTTTGGCTATAGTATTGAGGGAAATGTTAGACAGGGAAGAAGAGAAGTTGTATAAGCAAGGACCATGACAGAGCTGTCAGAAAAGAAAAACAAAATAAAAACAAAAAAAAGAGAGAAACATATGGTGATGAAAGAGTTACTGTCTGTAGGTGAGAAACAAAGCTCTCTTGACTACGACAATGGGAAAGATGGCAAACTGTAGTGCTGCAAAGCACACAGCACAGCTGCAAGAGAGCCCCAAGCTTTCCAACTGCAAGGTAAATATTTCAGCTACAGTTTACAGCACATGATTTCTCTGAGGGAACACATTGCCCAGAAGCACAGACTTCACGCGCTCGCTGCAAGAGCAGTAGAGTTTTCCCAAAAAGCTACAGGTATGAGCATTTAATAGAACTCTCCAAATGTTTCATGAATGCTCAAACTCATGGGCTGCTCATGCCTCATGTGAGTTGACCATCCATTTTCCATTCTTGTGGTGAACAGTAGTTCACAGAGGGCATATGGTACTGCCTCTGCACACGAATCAGATGGCCAATATAACTTCCATGAGAGAGGCATGGACACGGAGTAAGAAATATCCTTAATACCGACATACTTAGTATAACAGTGATAAATATTAGTTATAAAATCACTGGAATGCTTGAGGTTCACAAATCTTTATACACTTAAACAGGAAGGGAGCACAACACCCAGAAGAACAACCACCACTGAGCTTGACCCCCACCTGGCACACACCAACCCTCTAAGCAATTATGAGCTTTATATCCAGTGAAAAACTTGCTCGGTTCCACAGTAACTACAATGGGTGAAAAATTCAGATCAATTCTTATTCTCCTCATATATGTGAACATGAATAACACAGCACGGTGTAATGGGGTGCCAAATAAGACACTCCTGTGAGATACCATCACTGATACCAGTAGTCAAACCAAGTAACTGTACACAAACAGTGCTTATGGATGTTACAGGCACTTGGAAATGCAGCATAACTGCTAGAAAGGAACTACTTCTCAGATGCAGTCTAAGGTGGCCTACACATAAGCATGAAGAGATATAATTAAGCATGGTTTAATTTGTGCCTTAGTATGCAGAATCATTGAATATTTAATTGAAACAAACAAAAAAACATAATAAAAATAAATCTGCCTAGCACAGCAGTAGAATAGCTGTAAGTTTGCACTGGAGTCCAGTCCAGAATTTTGGGATGCACTTTATATAATGTAGCTATGCACACTCATCCTTCTGAAGCTGCTTACAGCTGAAATACATGGCACCTATTTTGACAGTGTACTCAAATATGAAAAAAAAATATTTCTCTGAAAGCTGAATAAAAATAGAAACTATAAAGATACCTCCTGGTTATAAGCTACATCTTAAGAGCAATTTACTGTTTTAATTAAATACAATACAGCTATAGGAGAAGCAAGCAAAGCAAAAAACACTAATTTAAACTATCTTTCTATGCCTCTCAACCTCAGTAAGCATTTTGCCTCATGAATATTCAGCCTTTCAACATGAAGCAATACAGGCAGAAGACAGATCTCTGTTGATCAGATTCATTATATACAATATATCTGGAATTAAAACAAGAGAGAGGGGAACAAAAAAAGAGTGTACTGTTTTCTCAGTGACTGTTGCATTACTAGGTTTTACTTCTAGCATTTTACTCTACATCTTCCTTTGCCACTAGAAGACACAATTAACCACCCTCATTCAACCCAACCAGAACCAAAATAGATGATCTGACCTGTTCATTCATAACTACAGAGAGCTCACTGAGCATATCCTTATAATGAGACTTCATCTCTCCCTGATACTCAAATTGGTCCTCCTTAATAAGGCGCTCGTTGACATCAAGAGCATGTCCACATGCTTCAGCAAATTGCCTATAAGTATAAAAACACACAAAACAACCATAAAAATTTTGTCATAATGAAAAAAGCTACATATATACACCCATATACACACACAGTACTGCATCTCCTCTCTCCCTTGCAAATTACACCTTGTTGGAAGTGAATTTCAGAACTGTCAGATTAAGAAAAACGCAGGCTAGAAGGATAGTCCAAAACTTAGTGTTTTCTTAGGAATGACTTGTAAGATAGGGTAAATGCAGAGATAAATTAGACTGCTTCCATTCAGCCTGATGTGTCATATCTACTCATGCTATGCAGTGTGCACACACACCTACTCATACTATGCAGGGGGTGAAAAGCCTAAAATTAATGTTTACCTGAAGATTTCCTTCAGAAGCTTAACTTGATTATCAGGATATCTCTTAGCATTTGTCTCTTCAAGAAAAGCTCGAGCATAAGCCATTGGTCCCGCATTTACCTGGGGAGAAAAATACACAGCTTAGGTACAGGGAACAAGCCATTCCATTGTCGTTTCTCTCATGTTCCAAGGCTTGGGGACTGGCTTCAGGCAACCAAGCATGTGAGAAGAACATTACTTCACACCTCCTGTCACCTGGATGGAAGCTGAAGAGTTTTACTGAAGAAAAGGGAGCTGGTCAACCTTGTACAAGCTGTAGATCTCTGCTGGCCTTTTAAGTCCCCAGCTAGTTAACCATATAGACAACTAAATATTTGTGTGAAGACATTTTAATGAGGGTACCAGAAGTACATATACCTCTCACCAATCCCAACTTTCCTAAATAGAAAATGACAAAGTCAGTCTAACAAAATTCCCATTAATGAAGGTGCATCCTTGGCTCTATGATAAGTTGTATTCTCAAGGGACACATTATGGTATTTTTAGAAAGGTCTTAGCATGTATTTAAAGAAGACTTGACTGAAATAGTTATATTTGCACATACATCCAGCAGCCATCCACACCAGTGGGAAACTTTCCATTCACTTACTTTTTTAGAGCAGGATCCAACAGCACTGGAATACAAGATTTGACCAAAACTATAAAATAGGCAAAACATATCTAAAATTTTGAAGATCAGAATAAAATTTTAGGTAGATACACTGCAATGATGAAAATTGGAATTAAAAAAGAAAAAAAAGAAAAGAAAAAAAGGCAAATTTTCATTACCTTGACACTGACACTTCCTTGGAGCTTGAGCTGCAGTCGGATCATGTCCACTTCTTCCATTGTGCAAAGCTGGTTGAGCTCTGAGACCTTTTTGGACATCTCATCAATTGCCACTTCGATAGGGTTCAGCTCTGTGCTGGTTTGGCTTATGACTTGAATACGCTTCTTCACATAGGGAAACAAGTGACTGGCTGCTCAAAAGAAAGAAATATATCACAGAACTCTCCCAACAAGAGGGCATTTAAGAAAGCAAAACAAGTAGGTCAGAGGGTTAACTTTTGACTTTGCCAATCTCTTTGCCAATTATAAAAATCAAGTTTTAATCACCAAATGAGTGGCAGTGACACAGCGGGTCCAAACTGAATTCTAATGTACCTGGCTCTGGAAGAGCATTTCCTTTTCAATTCACCATGGCTTGCTACCGAGCTCTGTCACACACAGGTGGCAAAAAGCAGCTCAAAGCATCCAATCAAACGTGTTTCAAGTTAGAGGGAGGAGCCTCTAGTTTAGCCAAATTGGGTATTGCTCAGCATGCTGGTGTTGGCTGAGATAGAGTTAATTTTCTTCACAGTAGCTGGTATAAAGATGTGTTTGGGATTTGTGTTGGTAACACTGTTCATGCCACAGGGATGATTCAGTTATTGCTGAGAAGGGCTTACACAGCTCCTCACACCATTCCCCCAGTAAGGGGGCTGGGAGTACACAAGGAACTGGGAGGGGACACAGCCAGAACAGCTGACCCCACCTTACTCAAAGGATATTCCAGACCATATGGGATCATGCTCAGCTTATGAAGCTATAGGAAGGAGGAGAAAAGGGAAGGGACATTTGGAGTGATCGTTTGTCTTCCCAAGACACTGTTATAGGTGATGGAATCCTGCTTTCCTGGAGATGGCTGAACATCTAGGGAAGTGGTAAATGAAGCTCTGATTTTGCTTCGCTTGCACACACAGCTTGTCTTTACCTATTAAACTGTCCTTATCTCAACCCAGGAGTTTTTTTCACTTTTACACTTCTTATTCTTCCCCATCTCACCAGAGGACACTGTGAGGTGTAGCTGCTGCCTGAGGTTAAACCACGGCTCTCACCCACAGATGAACTACCATTAAAACACGATCCTTAAAGTAGTGATGAGTTACTTTTAATATTCAACCTAAATACTGTTATGGGAGCTGACAGAGGAATTATTCATCTTTAAAACTCTTTACTTCCAGCCAAAGCCAATAGATCTCAGAGTTTGGCAAAGGTACTGTTATGGTGCATTATGTCTAATCTAACCTAATACTCTGTCCTGATTGCCCTACACGCTTTGGAAGGCCTCCCAAACTCCACGTATGTCCTTCAGTAAGCATCTGCTTTCAGTCAGCTCACACCTGAATGAGTTCCAGTTTACAGGGTGGCTCTCTCATTGGAGAGCAGGAAACTAGGGAATTCCAGAGTTGGAAGCACAAGTCACAACCAGTTATGTCAGAGAGCCAGTGAACCAAAGACTGCAACTAGACTGCACTTGCCCCCTCCTGCCCAGCCCTCTGCCCAGCAGGCTCTGGAGCAGAGAAGCTGTGCAGGTTCCATTCCAGCCACTCAAGCACAATTAAATTCCACTGCTCCTCCAGCCACACTAGCAAGCTTTACATTCTTCTCAAACTAAAGGCACTTAGGTTTTCTTAGGAAGTAAATGAAAATACATGACTTTACCAAACAGAAGTGGGAAAAAAAAAAAAAAAGGAAAAAGGGGGAAAAAGGAAAAGAAAAAAGGATATTTCCTTTAGAGAAAAGCACTGAGGTGAGGCATATGCCATAGGGAAAAGTAGAGAAGAGTTGGTCATCAAATTCCTGCCTGATGCCAAAGATGGAACCAGGCTGAGAGCAGAGGGAGTTGATGACAGCACGTAATAACCCAGAGAAAATATTCTGCTGGAAGAACAACCCTCTGTTTTTGCCAGACAGACCATAACAGCTGCGCTTTCAAGTCAGTGAAACTACCTGCTTCAGTACAGATCTCAAAACACCTACTGACTCCTCAAGCACTTATAAAAACCACACACAAGCCATTCCTTCTTTCTTCTTACAATAGAACCTGTGTCACGTAACAAGATGTCTTCAAACATCATTACCTCTTTCTTAACTTGCCAGAACAAAACCTTTAGGGGACTTTGCTTGCACTGTAAGCAGCCTTTTTCACTTTGTCCTTTGGGGGAAGCAGATGCACTGAAGTCAGTGGGGAACTGGATTTTCTGCCGCTTGGAGCCTTTGCTGTGAACATCAGCCTCTCTGCCCATGGCTGCCCATGAGAACAACGCCTACATCTCAGACAGTTTTTCTTCTACCAAAATTCAGATATATCAAGTTTCAGGAGTAGCCTCAAGAAGGATGCTTCTTTAAAAAGAGATTGCAATCATGATAAGTAACTAAAAATATTCAGTTTAATATGACTCAGTAAGAGCAGGCATATCTAGTGCTCCTGAAGCTCCTGCCTTAAAACACTGATTGAAACCTTACCTCTCACTTAAAAAAATTCTATATAATGTACCTTACTCCCATTTTGAACAAGAAGTTTTACTCTTCTTAGCAGAGCAGATACCCTACGTGGCTTTTAATTTGACTAGTTTGTTATTAAAAGAACAATGGTTCTGAGTGCTAAGCTGCCTCCAGCAGAACCACTCCCAAATTACATCACTGCAAGAACAGTTAAGATATCACTTATAAGGGGACAAAAAGGCAGCTGACGACTCCACAAATGAAAATAACTTTCCCTAGGATGCTCAGCAGGTCTGTAAGAGAGCACACTGCCAACACTGAAAAGATGACTTATCATCATGCACAACATGCTGTGCCCCACTGACTGCAGCATCTCTGGCACTCGACATGCAGTGCCAGGCTCAGCTGGGAGAGGCGGGGAGGGCAGGCAGGGAGGGCAGGCAGGGAGCAGCCAAGCGAACGTACTTGTCAGGATCGTGCGCCTCTTGCACTGCTCTTCCACCCCCCCATGCTTTTTGCCTGACAGCGTGAAAGGCGTTTCAAACACAAAGCGGTTGATGTTGTGGTGCATTTCGAAGTCAGTCTTTCGATCTTCAGCTTCTTTCTCCTCAAAGAAAGGTGTGACATACGTCACTTGGATGTATGCATATTTTGGATCCAGGTCTTTGGGGTTGACCTGCGTAACAGTGGCAAACAATAAAATTATGTTAAGATGAATTTCCAAGGCAAACATTACGTTTCTGACACTTTCATCTATCACAGCCATACTGATAAAAACTGAGACTTCCAAGTGCAACAGTCATATCACAGATTAATACAAAGCTATTTAACCAAGTGGCCCTTAAGAACAGTGGGACTCCTGAAGGTAGCCATTGGCAAAAGTGAAAGAAAGCTAAATGAGACAGAACACAACCTGCTTCTGCATTGCAGCAAACACCTGGCTGCTCAATTCCCACTGACTGTCATGCCCTGCTATAACACTGTCATTTCTATAGGGTCTTTTTTTTTTGTCAAGCTAGGTTGTAGTACTTTACACATACACTCAGTTGACATTCATTCAAACCACAGCTCTCAAAATCTGAACCATGAACACCTGGTTCTCTCCCTTGTGAAAAACTACGTGTCTTTCATACCTTGTTGGAATCCTGGATGATCTTCACATTATCTATTCCAAACTTGTCTGCATAAAGTTTCATCAGCCTTTGAGAGATCTCAGACAAGCCTGTTAATTTGGGTTCTTTATAGATATACTCTTTACCTTCCTCTTCTTCAAAAAAACCCTGTTTGGAACAAAACAGAAGGATACAGTGAATACAACAGGCAGGGCAAAGCCTAAACAAGGTGCTTACATCAAGAATCAAGGTTGTCTGTATACCCACCAGAGCATCCAGTAGGCCACTTCCAGCACCTACATTCAAAGCTTACTGCTCTCCACTCCTAGCAGACACATGCCTAGAGGTCTGCAGTCTCCAAAATTACTCAGGAAATAACTTATACACATAGATTCATGTCAGAGACTGAGCTGCTTAAAGAGTAAAGGGTTTTTGTCAAGCATGCTGTGTGTATTATGACAAAATCCTCATGGATTAAAACTGGACATTGCAAATTCTTAGAATTTGAATGATTTGGTTAAATTAAGCATTTTAGAATTGCTGGTGCCAATAGCTCATCAGTGTGTGTCAGCTGTCTGTTGGATGCTGACCCCGGCTGGGGTGTGTGCAGCATGACACCTCCAGCACATCCTGCCTGGGAGCCATGTGTGTAGGTAGAGGCTGGGCACTGCTGCCCATGGCCATGGCATGGGGACTAACTGGGAGCTGCTCTGCAACTCTTCAGGCAGCTGAAGAGGAACTCTGGTGGCACCTTGAAAGGTCATATAGAATTGCAGCATTTTCAGAGACAATTAGTAAATGATTTACATTTGAAAAGAAAATTAAAATGAACAAAGACACACAGACTGTGCTCCTTTGCACAAAAAGTCCAATCTTGTTAAGGTTATTACTTAATACACTGGATGGACTCGGCAGAGCTTTAATAAAAGGCTCCATTGAAATGCTGAACAAGAATCTGTCAGACTTCAGAAGAAATGCCAACCTCTGAAAATTAACACGGCATTGCATCACTTTCAGGTGAGACACTCAACTGCTGCCTGATTAACATATACATCAACACCCTGGGAGAAGCTCTCCCAGCTGAGCAGAAAGCAGCAGGTGCCCCATTAACCAGGACTGGATTTTTCCCAATGCCATGAGCAGCACCAGCCCTCCTCCTAGGATTTCTTATGCTGCTGCTGAAATCTGGTGATGGGTACCACTGCAGCTGCAGTCAAAGCCTCCTCCTTTCACCTTAATCCAAAGTGACCCCGAGGAAAACATCTGAAGCTGCAGGGACAAGGGGAAAGGCAGATAGCATTAATGATGTCAGACCCAAGGCCCTTTAAACTTAACATGATGTGGCTTAGACAGCTACTTTACAATATACCTATGAAAACTGCCATCTGCTGAAAAATAGAGAAGGAGAAATGAAGTCAAGATATACCTCAAAAATCTCTTTGGAAGGTACTCATGCAAAATCCAGCCATTTCATGTTGAAATGTATTTCAACTTTGGCCACTAAAATTATAGATGATGCAAGCCTTCTCAAAAATATACAGAATTAAAATAGCTTTAAATTTCAGTTCTTATTTAGAGGAAATCCCCTCACCCCTACACTTTATTTCAATAGGGATTAACAAGTATGTGTATCTGTGGCTTCTTCTCCAATGAGAACAAGGGGCAATAAAATTGTCTTTTAATTTTGCAAGTGCCGAGAGCACTGTGGGCATTACTGGAAACCAATGACTAATAGCTGCAACAGCAGCTCATCTGACAGTATCTTAATCAGTCTCACAGTGACCTTCTAGCATGATTTTTAACAACATTATCAATTAAACTCCATAGACATATAAAGAACTTCACAGGTAATTAGAGAACAAATCCAGAGGTCCAAAGCTGACACCCTATGAACATCTACTGAGCAGGGCAGGCAACTGACTTTCTATTGATTTCACTGAGAAAAGATCTGCAGGATCATAATCTGGTTTCTCATCTTGTTCCCACTGAAGCAAAACTGCTTTATGTGGGAAAAGCTCATTAGTTGATGTAACCATACTTAAACTTGCTACTCAGGACTGTTTTTGTCAAAAGACATCTGTTTTCTTTTAGCCTTCAGTGTTTTCAACAAAAACTCTCATGTTTTCCAAATTAATCACATAGCAAGCTAGGAATATAGTTTATGCTCTTAAACCCCAGTTCTGTCTATGTTTGCATGCTGGAACACAATGTTTATATGTAAGTGCCAAATCTCAGTGCTGATGCTTCATGGCACACTAAGATGATATCTGTGTTAGCAGTTTTACTTAAAAATACCTGAAAACAAACAACTAACAGATTTAGTCTTATCTCTAATGTGAGAGACATCATTTAAGTACATATTCCCTACAGTATTTCGGCTGACAAGTGACAAGCAGAAGTTAATTGTGAGCTATAAATAATGTCTGCCATATGCTATATGTCTGGCAAAGACTATTGAAAGTAAGATTAAATACTTTTCAGAAGCCAAATATCCTCCAATTTCAGGATTTTAAAATATTAAGCAGCTAAGGTTACATTATCGATGCATATCCCTGGATTATTTTTGCATTGGCTGGTTTTGCCCTACAAGGACAACACAGCCCTACAGATGAAAATTATTACAGCTGAAGGTAATGGCACAGAAATGACCTCCTGGATAGTAGGTTATCAGTTTCCACTGCGCTCTGATGTTCAGGGAGGCATGTTGTGACCCAGGGGACACTGTGAGAGCTCTGAAAAGGACCTTCTTCCTTCCCATACACTCCCAGAAACAGCCCTTGGCGCTCACAGTAAATCAGACTCCTCTCTGCCCTTTGCTGGAAGAACACACACCATCCCCGCTGCTGACATGATATGACAAAGCCTTTTGCTTTACCAGCCAAGAATCAGCATCTAATGGATCCCTTCCTATCTATATCAGGTGAACACCTCCTCCTGTGGTGAGTGTGCTGCCCTCTTTGGTAAGGAAGCTACAGCTGTTTTATCACTGTTGGAAAGGGGGACACATCTTCTGCTCTTCAGACATACCTGCAGTCAGCTTAACACTATGAAACTCTGCCCTCCCGACTTCTACAGCTTCTCACACACACAGGAGAACAAACCCTCAGCTCTACCTTTACCATACACTGCTCTGAAAAACAAGTCTTGAGCAGCTTTGCTTATCAGAGCAACTAGTTCTCAGCTATTCAGTACTTTTTTTTTTTTTTTTTACTTTTAATTCAAAGAAGACACCGACTCCTTGAACACTCATCTGTGACTCGAATCATATGCACTGGCTAGTGTGGTCACTTGGGGGTGCAATGAGATGCTGTCACCAAAGGCCCTTAATAAACTGTGCAGTCTGTAACAGCAGCTGCCATGAGATGCAGCTCTCTGGGCTGGCAAATAAAGCTTGCTGGTGAAAACAGCCGACTGCATCATCCCTGAAGACCACATTAATTCAAACCATCCTTCACAGGGTCCCTGCAGCAATGCAGCAACCAAATACTGTCTCTGCCTTTGCATGAAGAACAGTTTTCAGGTGCAGCTGCAGGTCTTCTCCTTCCACTAAGAACCCCCAAAATTCTCCCTGCAAACAGTATTTACATTATTCTTTTGTCCTTGAATCATTCTCTGGAGTTTTTGTTTCAGCTAAGGAACAGCAGTATTCCATTTTTACAAACATATGTATGTATATGTTTATTATAGATGCAGTGGTTTAAAACATTTATTGAATAAATGTAAATGTGTATAATACTTTTTTTAAAAATACGTATGCGCTTACATCTGTATCTACCCCTGTGTGTTTCATAGAATAGTCTATATATAAGACTGAAAAGGAATCCCATACCTGCACACTGAGTTTACTTCTGTGACATTCCCTTTGTAGTGGCCTAAGCAAAATGATTCCTATTGCTTTACATCCATTTAACTATGTAATACTAGTAAAACCTGCAATTATTAGCTTTTGGAGGAGAGTGTGCAAAGTCTGCCAGAAGCAGAAAGAAAGGGAATTGCTTTTAGTGTTTCAAATGGATTGGGCACTGAGAGTGCTCTCAGCATGGAGGCCTGAAATACTCTTGGTAAGAGAAGGACCAAAAGGCCCTATACCTTCCCACCTGCACAGCCAAAATGGAAGCAAGTGGCACACAGGAAAAGGAGACCGGCAGAAATACAGATACAAAACCTTTCAAAGTTACAAATATGCAGGTACAACCAGTATAGGGGAACAGTCTGTTCCCTCTGTCTCTCCTTCCAGGTGAAACTTCGTACGTAGCTCCCACATGTGCTATGGTGCTTTGTGTACTGGCAAGCCCTTCTTAATCAGCTCTCCACACCCACTCCTATTTATTTTGGCCAATGAGGCACAAGTAACACTGATGAAAATGATCTACCTTTAATTATTTGCATGTGCCATATACTTGTGACACTATGTCTCTGCAAGGAGCTGTCCCACTTTCTGCCACATAACATCCTCCTGCAAAGGACAAGGAGAAAGCTGTGCTTGTTGCATTTAGAGCTCAGTGACCAGGGGGCGCCAGGGAACAGACGGATTGATGCACAGCCTTGAAAAAGTCATTCACTTTACAGTGCTAAAGCTGCTTAAATGAAGTTGCCCTTGTGGCACTGGCAGCTGGAAAGTCACTGCACTGTAACAGAGATGTTAATCCAGTTCAGCAGAAGTACTTCAGCTAAATTACCCACTGGGAGAGCCCCTGCTCCTGGGAGAGCCCTGGCAAGAAGTTGCAAGTAAGAGAGTCCTATTTCCCCCTGTTTTGCTCCCAATTTGGAGGAAAATCAGGCATAAGGAAAACTCTACCCTCCCTCAGGTGCAGCTTTCTCCTTGCATTTGGCAAGTCCAGCTTTGCTAATCTGTCTCAAGAGTCAAGAGCCACCACTTCTCTCTTTCTCCCTATTTGGTTGCTCCTACCAGGGACTACCAGGACCATGGCCACAACCTGCCCAGAGTGCTCCAGTTACCATTGTCATAGGTCTCAGACTGACACAACAGCCTTCCTCTTTGGAGCTGCTGCACAGGCCAGGAAAGCAGGCTTGCATTCAAACAGCATTAATGCTACCCCAAGATTGTCAACAGAGAAGGAAGGGGTCCAATCCTGCTCCCAGTGAAGGTGAGAGAAACTTCCACTGAGATGAGATGGTGCAGCAGCATTGGGCCCCACAGTGCACACACAACGTGACAACAGATAGAGCTTGGTAATTCAGGTAACTGAACAAACAGAAGTTAGTTTGCAGGATGCAACAATGAATGAAACAACATTATTTCATCTGCCATGAACCAAAGAATCAAGAGCACAGGAAAGTTAATGTTAAGTAAGAGTACAGGGAAGGATGGAGGATGTGTGAGGAGAATTAAACAAAACATGCAAAAGAACTAGACTTACCACAGCCTTGAATAAGATCAAAAGGAGAAAAGAGCAAATTTCTGCATTAAAATCTAATTAGCAAACAGAATGATTCACATCAATCTGTTGTTTACACGCTTTATTATTTTAGAATACAGGAAACTGTATGCTTGCCAAAACCAGGACTTAAAGGAACATGCTGGATTGCTACACTGGTTTATAGTGGAAAAAAGCACAAAATAGTGCTTCAAGGGTGCTGAAGCACAGCAGAGGGAATAAAACTACTCTACAGTACATTGCACAGAACCAGAGGTGGCCTGGAAGAAGTCGGACTCAGTGAGAAACAGAACATCCTGCTCTACTTTAAGCTCTGTTAGAGGAGAGCGCCATATATCAAAGATGTCTTATCTGGTTTTATTTATGCTTTAGTTTGAAAAAACCCGCCCTGCCTTGGTCTCAGTTTTGCTTGATGAAGTCAAGAACTAAAGCTTTCATACAAGTCTGTTCTCCATTACACCACTAAATCCACTTCAGTGGTTTACACAGAGGCAACTGAGCGCTCTCTCTCCCTGCTGGGAAGTCTGACCCACAAGGCAGTTTTTACCATGTGATTCGCTATCAAGAGCTTCCCTGAAATATATAAGGAACAGAAGAACACAGCTGAAATTGGGGAATCTGTGGATACAAACAAACACAAGGTGACTTACCTGCCCATAAAACGCAACGCGGTAATACCGCCCAAAGAGACGCTTCTCAGAGTTCACCACTTCTGCAACCTTCAGGTACGAGCGGTGGATGTCGTAGTACAGATCAGACAGTCTCTACAGGAAGAAATAGGCAGAGGAAGGGGAGAGCATGCCACTGTTTTGGGAAATGCCACTACAGCTCTGCACAATCATGGCTTGCCTTAACTGGGTTCCCAAACCTTTGCAAAGACAGCTGTACATGCTAAGGGAAAAGTTTAACCTTGTTAGCATAGCAGTCACTAAAGATTAATTTCAAGGTTTCTGTCATCTTCAGAGCAGTTTTGTGGCATTGGGTGCCTTTCTGTATAGGGTCACGTAGAAAGAGAACCATCTCACCACCGGATGGGTACAGATCGACTAAGATGTCAGAGAATCCAAGTGTCATTCATGCAGGTGAGAGCAAGGTGCCAATAACGCCAGTCAGCTCCCAATCCCATGCAAAGATAGGCTGAAGCAGCGCTTTCTAGGATAGTGAACCAAAACTTCAGGGAATTTAAAATCCTAGGACCTGCTTACTCAGTATACAGCTTACTGCTACCCACCACTTTGGGTTTATTTAAATTTAAATCTGGAAAAATCAGTGAATGAGATTATCGTCTGGTTGTCCATTATGTCTTGAAATTGCCAAGTAAATAGGAAATCAAGAAACTGTAAAGAGATCAGGCAATTTATCAGCAGTTTCTAAACCTAAATACAACACAAATATGCTCCTGGTTTAAAACCCATGTAAAAACAAAGTATATGCACTGGCTAAGACAAGAGGTTTGTTCAGATTTTTTTTTTTTTACAGTTGTTTTGATGCTGAAAACAGCAAGGTAAGATAGCAGAGATTTTTATTTTCTCACAGCACAAAGCACTAAGAGAAGTTACAGACAGGAAGAAAAAATTCCTTTTGAAGAAATCACATTTCCTCCCAAACCCTACAAATTTTGATCTTTACTATCACTTTAGGATAATTAAAAAAACCCAAACCAAACACCAACTTACTTTAAAGTCTCTCTGCTTTTCAAAAACAGCAATGATAGGCTTGTTAACCTCAGCAATAAGCTCATATCTCTCAGACTTCCACAGGTACTCAACACACAACTCCAGTTGCTCCACAAGAATATTCTGCAATTTCACAAATACAAATAGTTCAATGACTCGACAGCTGGTGGCATTTAATTAATAGCAATGCAGCAAAAGCACATACCCACGACTTCATTTTTATTCTGGAACTTCCAGGTTAAGGTTTATTGCAATGGCATAATATTTAATCTGTTTTTGGTGACCTAGCTCTTCTTTATAAAAAAACCCTGATCTAACAGCAACAATACATGAATACTTGACATCTCATGCAGAAGAATGGGTTTGCTTTGTGGGCTGCCCCCTGCCCTGATTTCCATATCTGGTACTTCATGTTCTCATTAGCTAAACACCAGTCCTGGATATTCAATACTTGAGCTGTGACATTTCAGTCAAGAATCATGCACCTTCTAATTCTGTGTAAGTATACTCAGTATAATTTGTTGCAACATGCACAAGCATCCACTAGAAGTAACACACTCTGCTAATATAGCATAGGTTTAGAAATGTTAATGTTACTGACCTCATTATAGGGAGTATCTTGCATCCCAGAGTCTTCCTTCATAGCACCTTCTTCTTTAATGTTGGGGGTAATGCTCAGAAAAGCAGGCCATCCCATGGAAAATAAGCCTTGAAGGGCAAGTCGTAATACAATCAATTAATGACTGAATAACAAGATAATTCAAGAAGTTACTGAATGCCATTAAAACAGAGCTAATTTTATTTGACTAGATTAGGGTTTTTTTTCACAGCCCAAGTAATAAGAAGAACAAATGGAGCTGACTGAATTTATGAGAATGTTACACATTTTGTTGATGGCATAAATCCACTTGTCCAGGCAAAGGGTAGTGAAAATGTTTTCCCAATGCAATGTTACTCCTGTCTTTAGCATTTTGGTTCCTGAGTTGGACAGTGCTGGCAGTCCTTGCACAGGAATTACCCTCCCATGCTGAGGCAACACAATTTGTACTCATGAAACCTACATTATTCCCACTGCCAGGTTTCCCAGGGACATAGCCCACCCTGGATGGGCACAGCCAACAGGGACGTGGCTGCTCCAGAGCACGCCGTGCCTTTGCTGGGCTTGAGGCCATGCTGGCAGCAGATGTGCTTGTCCTGCCCAGGGTCAGTGGAGCTGCCACAGCCCCAGCCCAGGAGCTACTTGTGGAAAACTCAAGCCAGTGGCAGAAGCTGCTGATGGGAAGGCTCACAAGGAATAAAACTTGTATAATGAGTATTTGCTAAGCTAAGGCCTTAATGCAATGGCTGCAGCAGAAATAACTTGCACAGGCATTGCACACGAGAGATCAGGAAGAGTCTGGCTCCCAAGGATTTTATACTCCTCTCAAGAAGGTAAACCTGCCACTGGGGATGACAACCTCCTGGCACAATTCATGTCCAGTTAAAAATAGGAAAATGCTACTGTGGCACAATTAAAATGGCTAACCCGTACACACTGAGTCAGGAGGCTCCATCCCTTTTCTCAAGTTTTGAAAATGGTTTAAACATTGGTGCAAAATGACCCAAGTTCTTCACCTACTGTAATCTGTTATTCAGGCAAAGTATTTCACCACTACTGAACTACCTCAGAAATACTGCTTTTCACAGAAAGTTTCCTTCTAAAAGGATATATTTTTTCATCTTGCCCACAGACACAAGTGAAAAATTAGTCTGTCTAAAACTAACAGTTTTCCCCAGATATTTGTCTTTGACCCTAGAAATTGCTCTTTGTGGAAATTTCTAACATATCTCATGCAGAGAATTACTGTGAAATACACATTTCATAAACAAAATAATCATTGGCATAGGAGCATTAAAATACATGTAAGCCTGCACTTTGCTTCTCTAATAAGCACCATAGATTAAAAAAAACCCCTTTATCTACACTAAGTTACATATGGATATTAATTCTACCCCCTTGCCCTCCCAGCTTTAGATAGCCAAGGAATAGGACATGGATTTGCATGCTAAACACCAATTGACCCAAGAGGGATTTCTGTTGCTCTCTTGCTGAAAAATCCCACAACCAGAGACATTTTGAGCAAACCATCAAACCAGCCAAAGCAGATCAGGAAAGAAACACGTATTGCTGACATTATTTGCTTTCTATTACAGCCTTCAACATGCACTAGAAACAGTTGTTGCTTTGGTTGATATTTTTTCAGATCAGTTGGAGAACTTCCTAATTATGTTATTTGATCCCAAAACAGGCATGGTTAGAGCACTCACTTCCTCCATTGTGAGTTGTTAGTAACACATTACTATCAGAGACTTGACCATCTTCCAGGTGCATACGTGAGGTACAAATCTTTTCCATTTTCCAGTAACCTATGATAGTGTAAGATGGTATTAGTATACTGCTACTGGTATGTGTTAATACATGCATATTTAATAACAACAGACTAACAAGTGAAGCATTCTCTTTAAGCACTAGTTTACTAAACATGTAATTAATCCCCTTTACACAAAACACGCTTTCACTGTTGCAGTGTTAAGACTAGCATTCATGATATATTTTAAAAATTAAATATTTGGGAAGAATTCAAAATGCTTCAAGAATATATATAAGGAAGGAAAGCAGAATAGCCAAAACTTATTGTCAACAATAATGTTTATAGATATATAGTCAGTTTTGAATATGTTGATCTTACCTTTTCTCTTCAGATACTCTGCAATGAGAGCAGCAATATGAATATAGCACATAGCAGCCTGTAACGACAGACCAACACACATGGATATGTTAAAGTATACTGTATGACCTACAGATTACATGTGATACAGAGCATATACTTTCACCACTGTCAAGTCCTATTGCAGAAAAGGGAAGACAAAACTAATCTAAGAAAAGAAAGGATTAAATGATGAAATCCTTCTGGAGTGTTAATTTTACCAGGTGTTTTATGTAAATGCATAGATGTGCTCAAGAAAAACATTAAGATTACTTAATAAGATATTTCTGCATTATGCAGTGGAGTTTTGCATGACCCATTTAGTTTCTGATGAAAAGGACAAAACATTTTAAATGAAGCTCCTCTTTTATGCCATAGTTTGCAGAAGAAAATCCTTTATGTAAGTTATTCACTGCTCATAACCTCCTCTACATTACAGCTACTGTGCCCATTACAGTTAAGCAGCAGAGATGCCAAAGTGACTGCCCACAGCTTCCCTGTCAGGCACTTTCAAGTCCTGCTCAAGCAGATCTCAGGTAGTCATGATCAGGCAAACTGGGATGAGCAGTTTTCCACATTTGGGTGTTTTCCAAGCCCGTATTCCCCTAATTTCAAGTAAATGAGAAACACTGCATGATTTTCTTAAATCACTATTGTTGTTTGCCTTTCAAAGCCCTTTTCGTCAGAACATCTCAGCCTAAAGACAGATGGATTTGCTCTTCATTTATGGACATTACCTCTGATAAATCTCCATTTCTTGCATGAATCTTGGCCATGCTTTCAAGCCACGTCCTACGCAATTCAGGTGTGCTGGCGTATGAATTTGCTAGGCTGTACTGTAGATCCACAAGCATCTCAGGGTCTTTCTCATGCTCCTTCATCTGAGCTGTGGCCATCAAAACCGTCCTGATGCGTTTGGTCAGATCCTTCACCTCCGCTGGGAAATTAACGTTCTTTGGGAAAGATAAGCAATACATCACTGCACCATCCGAAGAGTCCCATGCAGCACCCCTGAATGAGCTAAAGTTCTCATTATGGAAGACCTTCATGCCTTCCTCTAATTCAGTAGGCTTGGAAGCAGAGTTCCACAGTACATACACATCATACCCAAATCCTTGATGTCCTTTTACTCATGTGTTGTAGCACCTACTAGATATCCCAGTCAGTCAGCTGTTCCACTGTCCATATGCTCCACTGAAGTCAGACAACTCACACAGTCGTTCCTTGGTTGCCTACTGGGTCCAGAACTGGATTCTTGTACAGTTTCAGCTGACTAGCAGCACCATGCACTATAGAAAGTCATGCTTAACTACACACCCAGCATGTTTCACCACAGGGAATAAGGCACAAGCCTGGCCCCTGGCCTCCTCACACTAGATTTGAAACAGAGCTGCTGTTAATACTCGTATCAGCTGTTCTCAATGTATTTAAGTCAGCTCTGCAGTTTCTCTTTCCCAGAAGAGCAACAAAATACATTTCTGTTTTCAGACTTGTTTCCCTCTTTTGCTTAAAAGCATAGAACATCCAGAAAAGGTAAACAAAATTAAATACTCCCTCCTCTATGTCACATAGATGAGCATGTCACAGAAGCAGTCTGACTGACTGAAGTGCTGTGAAATCAAAGGGACTTTGAAAACAAATACACTAGTTAACTGTATCTTATTTAGTAAGACATCAAATTACTTATGCTAATTATCAACCAATTTGCTTATACTAACTTTATGATAACTGTCATGAACATACCCTAAAGTCACCTCCAGAGAAGGAACAACACCTCCAAAGTATAACATTCAAAATGCATGTTGACAGATGTTTGAACAAGAATAGCAAAAGTTATAAACCAGAATATTTTTTCAACAATTTTAATATAGACAATGACTATAATAGCAGTGGTAACTCATCTAAGAGATAAGTGCCTTTTTTAGAGGGTTAGCAAGTGATTACAAAACCCAACTGTTGTGTCTGGTTTTGCTACACATTTACTGAAAAGAGGAAAGCAATTGCTGGTAGACTAGAAACTGTTAATTGCAATTGTGTTTCATTAGTCACAATGGATGGCATCTCTGATGTCACACAAATAAACAAAATAAGCAATAAATAACAAATAATACAGCTTTCAAATAAAAACCTATTTATTTGAAAAAAAATTTTCAGTTATTAAGCTTCTGAGTCACAAACACTTTCATGAACTTCAGACTGCCTGAGAGAGGCACACTACAAATGCATAAATCACTGGCTAATAAAAGCCAGCAATTCTATTCACTGAAATGCTTGCTCCTGTGAAATTGTTGACCTTTTTCAAGAGGCAGTGATCGACAAAAAAATGTTTCTTACTTTCATCTGCTTGTCTCCATTAGCAAAATTATTTATAATTGCAAGTGAATGTTGAAAACGAGATCCGCCAATCCCGGCATCTGCTATCAGCTGGCTCACTGCTTTGATGAGCTGTACAGGGGGAGCAAACACAGGAGGCAATTAGAAAAGAAAATCAGAGCTTCAGAATAGTTTTTAATCCTTATTTTAGTATGACTTGATGTACCAGATGAGTGCACTGTGATACCTGTTTTCAGAACATATACAAAAGCAAGGACTGTGAGCATAATTTTTCCAATGTGTGTAACTGCTCACAGTTTGCAGTGTAAGCGTGTTATTACTGGACTTCACATTTCTGTTCCTCTACTATCAGATTCTGTTGAATTCCTTCATCAGCTATGCTCTCAATGTTGTAAGCAATGCATGTGAATCAGAAATAGCCATTTATCTGGTGACATGGCCACATTCACAGCTGTTGTCTCTCCCTGGGCAGAACTGAGCGGCCCAAGAACAGCAGAGAATCCTTGGCAGGAAAATGAAGCTGCCACAGAGAATTGCCTGACTGAGGACTCCAAAAGAACTGCCTGGCTTCAATGCATAAAAATAATAATGATAAAAATCAGTGCACATCAGTTAAATACTGATGATCTCACACTTCGCTTACCTGTAGATGGGATCTGACTATTGATTTCTGCTTGTTAAATTCAAAGTTCTTTCTCATGAAAAAATAAAGAAGAGCAGATGCTTCTGTCTGAGTCGAATGCGACCTATGGTTACAACACTTCAGGATTTCATAGCAGAGGGAACCACAGAGATCAGCTTGTCCTTGGAAGAATGCTGATGGGAACTATTGAAAAGAAATGTGTGATTATGTTCAGCACTACTCTCAGGCCTTGGTGCAGTTATTCTGAGTTTACAATGTTTTCTGTTAAGCTTGCAGTAAAAGCAGCTCTCCCATAGTCATTCACATCGGAGTTTAAACTAAACATAATCCCATGTACAAATTAAGATTAAGCAAGAAGTGCACACAGATTTTCATACAAACACCATATGCCATCAAACTGGCCTCCAGGAAGCCCAGACAGCAGCTGGCACACAGCAAGCACAGCAGCAGGGCAGCCTATCTGCATGGAATGAGGATAGCTAACCAGGAAAGGTGAGGGGGCAGTTCTGCATTTTTATGAAAGCTGTTCGGAAGAACAAAAATACTTTGAGTAGCAAAGTCAGTGAACTTCCAGAGGTCAAGGGTTTGAACAGCAGAAGACAACAGAGAGCGAAGGATGGCTCTCCAACCATAACTGCTATTATCAGCAGGGTGAATGTAACAGCAGACAGAGTGAGGACACATGTAGGACGTACAGATTGGCCACAGATCTAAAATTCTAAAGGGGTTCTGCTGCAGGAACCGCAACTGATCCCTGTTCCCACAGAACTATGAAGAGATAATTCAATCCTGAAGGCTATAGGATAAATGGGAAAGGCAATACTGGATATAGATCCATCCTCCCCATGCAAAGAGTTCTTCTGTTCCCTACAGTCTGGTATGTAATTTAAAGTTGTCTGTGGATGGTTCACTTCATGTTTCCCCCATATCCTCAAGGTGCATTACTGGGACAGGCATGATTTCCTCCTCCTTTCCCCTGAGATAACAATTAGAGTGAGGCCACATGGTGTAAACTGATCTACACTCTTGGTTTCATAGGAACATTTAGGAGATGAGGCCAGCCTTGCTTATTCTCACTTCCCCACAGCAATTTTTATTTGTGTGCTGCATTCTGGTTAGTTTTAAGATTATCTTATATAAGTGTATGACTTGGAAATTGTGCAGCCTTTGCAGTTGGCATCAAGTGCCTAATTAGCCATGATCATTTACATATGTGCAACGCAAGCAAAGTAACAGTTTGACACATAAGCATCTTTTTGCCCCAAAACTCTTCTATGTTAAAAGCAGGTATTTTTAAAACTATATTAGTTTGGATTAACTTTTGGTCAAGTGTATGGACTACTCTCCTGCTAGTTTCTCTGGGGAGAGCAGTAATCATTCATCACTGGATACTGCAAACCAGGTATCTCCCATGAAGAGCATGGACCACTAGGGTTTCAAGTTTTTTTCTCTAAGTGGTAGAAGGAGGAAAGTAAGTGATACAGCCAGATAACACAGAGCTGGGCACTACTTATCTACTTACATTAAAACTTTCTCTTTCTTAGTAAATTTTTCATTTTCAAAACTAGAACTTGTTTTTCAGATATTGTGAACTTCGTACAATTAATCAGCAATAAATAAGATCATCCTTTTCAGGAGCAAGTATTAATACAATGAAATTCAGAACTCCTTCAAAGTAACAAACTGTCCCCAGGTTGTATTTGTTGTAACATTTTTATAGGTACAGCTAAGAATAACCACAGTTACCTTGCCTACAAACAGCCGCAGGGCAGCAAAGACATGCTTGAGAGCTGCTGCCGACTGGTTGATTTGCAAAAAGAGCATGTGCGTGTCAAAGACTTTCTTCATCAACACGTTTTGACAATCAGATTGCTGGAGCTGCCTCTGAAAAGTTTACAGACAGGACGGGACATTATGGTTATTAAAGCCAATGAACAGATCAGCTGGACTTTACACTGGAGTAGTCCCAGGGAGATGCTTTTTTCAATGTGGGATAAGCAAAATTCAGAAAAAGGTGCATTAGTAGATGCATGACATTTTCAAGCAGAGTGGGGCTGTACATAGCCCTGGATGTGTAGGATGCTCTTCCTCCGCATCCTTCTAGTCAGTTTGGGTATTCTTAGTCAATTCCTTCCTAAAAGACCTTCACTGAGGACTGGCATGTCTTATTTCCCTACCCTGCTGTCTCAGGCACTTCAAGATTTTTGTGTGCCTGCTTCCCCAGGCTTTCCTTCCACCACATATCCCCCACATGGCACCAGTTCAAACGGAAAATAAAACCAGCAAAACATACCTGGTGATTCAGAGTGTAAAGACACAACAGGTCGAGGATGGTGAGGGACACTTCTGTAGCAATGTTTCCCTCTGTGTCTACATGCTGTACAATGTCTGTTTCATTGGAGGTGCCTGTGACATAAAAACAAGATGACAAACAATCTTCTAGATGTTGCTAAAGATGATTTAATTCTTCAGTCTGGCCATTAAGTCTTATCACAGTAGAGATGGAGTTCTAATTGTACATTTAATCAAGGAGTATTTTTGAGAAAACTGTTCTTAGGAGATGAAAAGAGAATAATTCGAGTCAACTTTCACCAGCAGCACCAGTGATGTAAATACATCCTTTCACTGTTTCTGTTCTTCTTCAAAGGAGAGAAAACTAATTGGAAAGTGGGATAGATTATCTTGATTTCACAATTTTAAGAACCTTCTGTCATGAAAAGGTCTGTATGGAGCCTGATCTAAATCTCACAGAATTCCAGAGGGAAATAAATAACTTCTGTACTTACTGGCAGTACTACTGTCTATCATCTGCAAGAGTTTGGGGTTAGAAAGTGCATTTTTGCCACGGATTATTGGTAATGTTTGAGATCTGTGGTGCTTGTGGCCATCATGACTTGAAGTAGAATGCATCCTGAAATTGAAAGGTAACATTAAAACCAGAAACAATATATATATATACATACAAAATTGTGCCTGTTCAGAACTTTTCCATGTCAGTCACTGCAGGACTTTTCAAAGGCTGAGTTAAACCGATGCAAAACTTTTCAGAGAAACAAAGATGAAGAAACTCAGTGAGGTGGACAAAATAAACATGTGCAGTCATTTCTTGACATCACAGGGGACAAAAAATTTATTGAGCACTGAAACAGAGCATCAGTTTAAACAGCTGCCTGATGTTTAGAAAACTGTCTTTGGGTGAAGAGAAACTGAGATGAGCTTTCTTAGCTCAGAACATAAGAAAAATATATCCTGCTCAAGAAAGAAAAGACACAGCTTCTGAGAAGCAAAAAAAAATGATGACAAACTGATGACAGTAAAAGTATGTGTGTTCATATGTATATGTTCTTTTAATTCGCTTTGATGCTGACAAACATATCATTAATTTATAATGAGAAGCTTAGAACTAAACTAGCAATGCTTATCAATTTTTGAAAGAATTTTGAATTTGTAACTACTTCAGAATTCAGCAAGATTTAACATCTCTCAAAATTCAGGTAACATTAAAATACACTTGTAGTTTATTTCTTCTAAAAATGTAATTTTCTAAATTTACATAATTAAAAAATATTTAGGACAGAATTACTTCCTGCATTTAGCTTTATTTGCTCATTTTTACAAAGACAATTTAACAAAAAATTAACATTTCAAACTTAAAACCAGTTCCCAACGTAGGTATTGAATTGATGGCCAGACTTATGCCACTCAATGTGATAAAGTCTTCCATTAATGGTCAGAGTGGGTGGGGTTGTTGCTTTGCTTTGTATTTTTTGTAGGAGGTGGGGTGGAAAGTTGGGTTTCCTAAGAACATTTCAGCAAACTGAAATACATAAATGTAAGTGCAAGTTAGAACTCATCCCTAGCAATACTTCAACCCTCAGCTCATCATCAAAAAATGCTCGATGTGACAAGACGATAAATGCTGATCTGTGAGTAGGAAAAGTTGAAAGTACTACAGATAGCAGAAGCATGACTGCACAGGGTCAAAAGTTTGCTTTCTTTCTATAGTTTTACATTGTACTATGAAGAGGACCCAGCTTTCCTCTAAGAGGAAAAAAGATATTAAAGATGTGCTGGACCTGCAGCTTATTACTATGCAATCCATGAAAACTCTTAGATCTTGCAATGCTTAGATTAGGAAGGAGGAGAAAACCCACAAAACTAGGAGAGAATGTTTGGCAACATGGACATAACAGTATAGGATCATACTACACTGAGCAACAAGGAAGTAAAAAGATGAGTGTCAAACATATCTACTCTTAGCTTGACTTTGTGTCACTAGATACTTTGCCCTCTGCAGTCCCATGTTACTGGGGAGAAACCAATCCCCAAAAAGCCTAAGTGTAACCATAGATATCTACCCCTAGAGCACTAAGACTCCATGAAAGCATAAGGTTCCAGACCTATGAATTTCTTGAAGTTGAGGAAAACTGTGCATTATCTTTCAGATGGGGATCTAAGCTGAGAGCAACAGCTACTGTTTCTGCAACACTTAACGATATTGATAAGAACTCTTCTGAACAAAACAGTTTAAACAACAGTTTTCAAGTCAAGTTGTAGTTAAAGGGACTCAGGTCGTTTATGGTTTACAGCTTTGGGGGCTCTGAAATGTGTTACATGTTTTCCAACCTCTTTTCAGTCAGTGCTGAGGCAGAGTGGGAGGGCTGGAGGATGGAAACCAAGGTGTTGGTTTTACTCAGTTAGCGATACAGTGGGACATTACCATTGCGAGAGCAGACCCGATGTGTGGCCAGAGGAGTTTGAACCTTTAAGGGTTCCATTATTCTGGGTGGCCTGAGCAAACTTAAAAGCAGCAGCAACTTTCCTGTGAAGAGAAAATAAGTGTTTTGGTATGTGACATTGATTTTGCCATGTTCCTGAACAATTAAGGTAGGCCTGACAAAACCTGCCATGGAGAATGAACTGGTTCATCTGGTGACCTTTAATTTTCACACTGTATGACATATAGACAAGTTCACACTGGTGACATAAAATTAAAAATGAAACATCAACTGAGACAAAGTGTGCATTTCACAGCTGAAAACAATTTCACATTTTTTCCGAGGGTATGGAGAGGCAGAAGATTATTTTCTTTTATTTCTGTGAAGCATTTATGGCCATTAAAACTATTCTTTCCATTACATGGATGGAAATACAGTGTTCAAAGTACCCTTGTTTGGCATATGCACAGAAATACCATTATTTTGGGTTAAAAATGCAATAGTGGTTATGATATTATCACATGCAATTCATCTTTTATAGCACGTATGCACTCAGATATCCAGAACACCATGATAACACTGTTTGCATAAAATAAAAAATGAAGCATACACTGGCTTCAGTATGACAAACATTCTTTCAGGAGAAAATTCACAGGTACACTATTAACGTCATTTAATTCTAATATAATGCTGCAATATTTAAATACTGTAACACACAATCTGGAAGTAGAGAATTACCTTACAATATTGCGTTTTCCTAGGTATCTGAAATTTTGCAGACAAACCCTGAAAGACAAAACACACATTTTATGTATATTAATGGCTTCACATTTAAGAATTAAAAAAAAAAAAAGCTGAATCATAGTGCCTCAGTGAAACCCATGTCATATGCACCCGCTAGTAAGCTAAAAGAGTAGAATGCAGCAGTTCCCAGCCTAGGGACACTCAGGACGTGGCAGCACTTTGCACACCTGTGTTCCCTTTCTCCAAAACTGAAGATTCCTGCTTGGTGAGATGGCAAAGGCAAAGACTTGGCTGCAAAAGCATTGCTTCTTCACCTGAAGTTAAATAACTCACATATCAGGTACAGGATGGTGAGGAAATCCCAAAACCAGCTACCTGCACGGACTCTGCAGTCATGAATAGATTTAATTGAGTGAACTACCCTGGGGATGTGAAAAGCAGGTGACTTTTCTTATGGTTTGGAAGTCTTGGGGAGCTAAATGTTTTCCTCAAGGAAAGAACAGAATCTCAACCCCAACGCAAACCTACCATGAAAATCCCTTTCAAGAGGAACACCCAAAGCATTATGACCCCTGTTCATGGAAATGACAACATATTGGAGGACACTGTCTCATTATGACTCTGAAAGACTCTGGCAAAATAATTTAAGATACTAGAGCTATCTCCACCTATTCCACTAAGTGGACAAACCCAAAGAGAAACTGATTGCAGACATCACTTTATAATATTCAACAACAACAAAAATAAAAATCAAACAACCACAAAGTAAACTTACTCTAAAATGCTGAAAAAGTCTGTTATTTCTGAGAAGGGTGCTCGCAACCAGTAGGAAATCAGTGCGTCTAAAGGGAGATATTAAAATATATTATGTGTCTGTTACAGGGAATTAATCTTGACTCAAAGCCAGTAAAATACACTGATAATGATTCTAATTTAATCTTTGCTTGGATTCAGCATTCAGTATTTTGCAACAACAAAATTAAGGAGTGAGTACACATGTTCTTACCTTCTGAAATGGTTTTCATAATGTGAAGGAAACACATAAGAAGAATTTTGGTTTCAGCTTGATCCAACTTGTCAAAACGAAGAGTTGATCCAATCAAAGACAAAGGTCTCATGATCTGTTGAAGTGAGAGCAAAGGGCCTCATTTTGTATAGTGATAGACTTCCCCCTCTAGTAAGCATTTTCAACATTTGCACATGTACCTTTTCACACGTGTCAGTTCTCTCACTGTTTTTTTCATTGGTACTTGGGTTAGATTCAAGACTTGCTAAGGAAGCTCTGGAGTCAGCATGGTTTGCTGCAGAGATAGCTATTGATGAAAAAGCTGTAAATGAAAGTCATAGCAAACATGCTAAACTAAAACACTTATGGGTACAAAAACTAACAAAAAATGGAAAACTTAAAATGTGTCACATGCTGGATTGAGACAGGTGCTTTGAACTTCCAATAGCAAAGCTATTGACAGGTATGTTTAGTACTGAAAACATGCAACAAGTTGAAGTACAGTGATTCAGTTTCCATTTTTCATGGCATTAAAATGGCCTGTTGCATTCCATGAGGCCTGACCTAAAGTCACAAAGATCAGTGGAAAGATGCCTGAATTCACTTCTCTGAATTTTGAAATGGGATTTGGACGAACTGAGCAAAGCAAGCTGTATTTCTACACTTCTGTTAAGCCTGGAAAAACTAAGAATACTTGCCTCCAAGAGACATTGGGAGTTTCCAGGAGAAACCTTGGAAATATTCTTAAGTCAGGCTGAGACTACAAGAATGAACTCAGGCAAAGGGATTTCTGACAGCCTGAATATTGGCATCATTCCAAAGCAGGAGAGAAAGTGAAGCAGTGTAAGAGCAGCTTCACCAGATAAATAAAACTCAATCCAGAAACACCAAAGGGAAGGGAAACATTGCATCTCATGTTTTCCTGAGTATTGTATAACATGGGTTAATGATATCCTCCATGAATACTATGCAGAAAGCACGATGGATTGAGATATACAGAAATCTGACTGCATGTATTCAATCTGGCATTTGTACCTGCTATGGAGTTCAGAACATCTTTGGAAAAGGATGTATCCACAGAGTTCGCATGCTTCATTGCTGTCTGGCTCTGAAATCCTCCAGCAGTGCTCAAATCATCCCTCGATCCCTGTATTTGAAAGAAACAGAAGAAGGTCCAGTAGGTGATATCACTCATAACTTTGATAATGACAGCACACCCAATAGGTTTAGACATTGAATTCTGAGAACCTATTTTTAATTGTTTAGACATTGTGGCCCTCAAAGGATCAAGACTTGCCATAATATGCCAAGTAGTTACTAGCAACATGAAACCCTCTCCTAGTGGAAGCTGTAAAGGACGGGTCAAGTCTAACTGTGTTTGCTTCTGAAGCACTAACACAGCACAGGGAAAGGAACATCAATTGCCATTAGCAATGCTCAGACACAACGGGCTCATTTGCTGCAAGGATTGAAAGACACAACATCCCTGAAGAAATTGGTTTCTAGTTTTTAAAGCAGGGCTATGGTTACTAAACTTTTAAGAAACAAACAAACACTCCTGCAAATGTGCAGTTTATGCAAACATTTTCTGTGGCAGTAAAGCTGTTTCTGTACCCCTTCCCTCCTTCAGTTACTTGTATGCATTCTCTCTGCCTTCTGCTCACGGTAGAGCTCATGGTCCTCTTTCTACTGGCTTTGGGTCCGTGATGGAACCCTGCAAAGAATCCGTGGGCAATGGGAGCTTTTCTTTACACCACTGTCTTCTAGTCTTCTGCCAAGGGACCTTCCTGAGGACACAACTTCAGAACACTCTGATGTCAGCAGGGCAGCCATACTGGACAGACTGGCTGGGGCTCCAAACCTCTAACCTTGAGTTTCCAGCCCTGGGACAGCCAGTGTCCTGTACCTTGCCAGTACAGACTCCGAGGGCCCTGAAGGTGCTTTGCAAATTGAGACTTTCTAATTTAAACTTTGAAGACGCAAATATATCAGCATTTTCAGAACTGTGTTCTGTCAGCTAATTTGTGACCAGCTTAAACTTGAACCTCTTCCCACCAGACTGACTGGGCTAGACTAGCTCAATTTGATCATATCAGTGCTAAAAAAAAAAAACCCAAACAAACAAACAAAAAAACAAAACAAAAATCACATGAATTACCTGGTTGGAAGTATTGATATTGAAGAGGAACATATCTTTCATGTAAATCCTTGGCATATTGTCCAAAAGCATTCCATAGAGTGGCATGTACAGGTTTGCTATTTGTGCCTGTTTTGCCTAAAAATAAAATATACAACATAATCCTCAAGAAACTAATAAATATATACAGTGGTTAAATATGTTTAGCTACTGTGTGAACAAGCAGAGGGAAAAGGATGAAGTTTCCTTACCGGCTCTGCGTATCGATCATCAAACGAGTGCTTTGCCATTAAGTTTTTAAGCACAGCCAAAGCTAAGTGCCTAATATCCTGGTCTTCCTGCAAGGCAAAGCCAACCTCCCGCAGCAGGACTCCAATTAAAAAATGTTTACGGCAAAATTCATTAGTCAGTGTGTACTCTGGAATATCTTGGAACGGAAGAGACAAGAATGCTTATATCAGTATATGGGTTGTATAAATTCTCCCCCTCCCACCCATTTCCCAAATTTTCAATCGACTGTTAAACCTTGATTTCCTGATTTGACTGCCTCGTTCTGCTCCCTCACTTCCTAGAATTAATTAATCTAATATTATTATCTCTCACAATCATGCAGTTTCTACTATTTATACACTGATTCCCACATGAGACTCTCAAATGTTTTGCTCATAAGACTATTGATTGCTTTGAGGTTCAGAGCCCAAATTGTTGATCCAGTATCCTAGCTAGAAGAACCTTAAAACACAGAAATCAAGAGCAATTCCACCTTTGAAAATGGTAAATAATTTTTGCCTAACTTTGCCACAATGCAGTGACAGAGGTCAAAAGAAACCTTAAAGCCCTTGAGGTATAATTTTGCTCACTTAAACAGTCATTTTGTTCATACCTGATGTCCGATACTCCTGTGCTGATTCTGAAGGTGTCACGGTGTCTTCATTTTTCATAAACATAAAAAAATGGGCAGAATAATGTATTATTTTATTATTTGTATTAATTTAAAAATATATTTCCCTTGCTTTTTTTTTTAATTTCACTCAAATTTGAATTAAGCAGTTTCTACTGTTAAAAAAGCTGAATATCAGAACTGAACTCATTTTTTTAATGCTGAAAACTGAAGCAAAAATGAAACAAGCCCAGTGTTTGAATTTCTTCCTCTTGCTGCTGTACCTTTTGAAAACATTCCCTAGTTGACCACCTCCAAGGCTATAGCAGTAGCCTTACTGATTTTCTAAATCAGTTATCACAAAGAGTTCAGTTAATTCACCTCAAAACATTCCGCAAGAGTCACCTCCAAACCCCTCACTGGGCTGTCAGAGGCTGCACTTATTTACAGGCATACTGAAATGAAGTTATTTTTATCACACTGCTTAAGTACCACACCTGAAAAGCTGTCTGGGGATTCAGAGCCTGCTGAGAGCACTCGAGAGAGTTAATTATTTTCTCTTTTTTGAACCTCCCAATAATTTACCATTGTAGAGAAACCCTCACATAGGGGTGCTTACCAGGAATGTTTGAAGACCGTATGGGCAGGCACAGAGGGATAAAGTGCTCATGATGACAGACTTCTTGGAGAAAATCAAATTTGAACTGATGTAAAGTCTGAAAATCACAACAGGCAATGGCTCGGTTTAGATTAAAACAGGGAAAATGACGAGATGGAGTTCCACTACTACTTACCTCTATCTTAAACTTCACACTCACACCCAACACCAAAGCCTTACAGCCAAACTGAGCAAACAATCAATGTGTGGTTTTCATCTCTGTTATCAAAAGAACTTGTCACAGACAAGCAAGATTTTTTGATTCTTAAACTATGCCTTTTTATTGAAGACATACTGATAAACCTAAGTTTGATCCACACTAAATATTTAAAGTATATTTAAAACTGTGCTGGGTCTTTTGATGACATAGTGAGGTATCTTCTCCAATTCACAGAAATGCTGAACCATCATATTATGACTTCTCTTTTTAGTCTTTTTCTTTTCTTTTTTCAGCCGGTCAAATATAAAGTTTCAGCCACAAAGGTCACATTAGGAACTTATTGACAGTAGTGAAAACTTCCTCTATTGATGCCAGTGGGATCTGGGTATCATATATGGTTTTGGTATTATTTCCTTAATATCTCCCTCCAAAGAAGCCATCCAGGATCTTTTGTGGAGCCTTGTAACAACCTCAAGAATTTATCATTCCTACTATAATGATGTGACACTGGTATATAAAGACAATACATGATATCCAGTAACAAATTTTTATTTCCATCTTCTCAGCTCACTGTTTTCAGTGGCAGACAGCAGTCATTCAGGGCTACCCTCAATGTCCCAGCATTAAAAAAGGCTTGCAGAAGTCTTTTATTTTGCATTAAAATTAAATTGTAGCATTTCTGCTGCTGTCAGGCTAAGACACCAGGAACATGCATCTTTCACAGTCTACCAAGTAGTGGTTAGTAAGGAATTTTTCCCCGAAATGTCTTATTGCACCTCATCAGGAATACAGCTGGACACACTAAGGGCAAACAAAAAAGTGAAGCATCTGAAATGTGTTTCCCAAGAGGAACTGCAACATTTTGAGGGAACGCAGCAATGAGCAGGCTTGCAATGAGGTATTTCAACATTTGAATAACTATTTCTCAAAACAATGTTTGAATGTCAAAATACAGAATACTGTGAGGGATATTCCTGTGGAACAGAAATTATGTTGCTTCATCCACAATTACAACTAATCCAAACTGCACTGCTATAAACTGGTACACCCACAAAATATTCAGGCAACAATATAGACTGCAACATTTTCTGAAAAGAGAGGTTGCAGTTCCATCCTTCTGAAACACAAACAATCCAGTTAAAGAAGCGATAGACACACAGAAAGAAATCTTGCAGCACATTTAGAAGATCAACTTTTGCCTGAGCATTGGACGGAAAAGAAAATGATGCAAGGCCTCTCTCTCCTTGAGGTAAGAAATCTCTGATTTCCTTTTGTGACTATTGTTTCAAGTGCCACAAAACCCGTTCCAGCAGTACATCTGTCACAACTCCGCAGTGATTCTGCTTCCACACACCCTGGCAGATGGATCTGGAGGGATTCTGGCAAAGCTCATGCACTTACTGCCAAGGAGGTGCTAAGTACTGCTCTGCACACTGATTAATCTCAGGCTTTTCCACTGGCCATTAATGGGCTTTTTTAATTAAACATCTGTTTCTGTGCTTGACTGTATTTAGGGAAGTTTGAAATGTCAAAACAGTTTTCAGATCACATAATATTATTTACAGAATTATAGACTTTAGGGTACGACATCAATAATTGAGTGACCCCATTCTACAGCTGTTCCAGAGATTAGGAGAAATACCTGAGTGAAGAAGGAAGTTGGTTTCAGTAAAAAGGAAAGCAGACCTGAAGTAATATCACTTTTTAGCTACAAATGCCCAGATCACCACTAAAGAAGTACAAAAAGTTAATGGATGAAAGTTTTGTAAGCTTTTTGGGGAAAGATGAGTCATTCAAAGTGCGTACCTTGAATACATTCTGTTATCTATTATATATGCTCTGGTATGATAACTCATAAACCCTGGCATGGAAGAGAAAAAAAGCCTGTGACTCATCTTGATGGATGAAGAGCAAAGGAGTCAAGCTAAATAATTTGGGGACCTCTTGCTGTTTGAGATTTATTGTTCAAACTATATCAGTGACTGCTGAAGGTGCTCTAGAAGAAATTCAGGCTGCAGGGAATTTTCCTCATAGGAAGCACAACTTAATTTGGAGCAGATTGGCCCTCTTGCATCATCAATGAGGTAAGAGTGTGGCATTCACAGTTACAGTCTCCTTCGAGTTGACACAACGGTAACTTCTTTCATATGCTCTTTCTCCTCCTCAAAGGAAATGAATGCCAATTGCTGCTGATATTTATAGACCAAACCACAAGTGTAGTCTCAGAGAATCAAAGCTTAAATTCAGCCTTTTGAATGCTTTGGCCTGAGCAGAGTCTGTTCTTACAGGTCTCAGTGAGTTTGAACATGGCTATTTACTCTCAGAAAAGGGGATAGGAGGCTCAAAACCAGGAGGTTTTAATTCATATTTACAGAAAATGTTTTCACTGACTTGAGTTCTGAGCATGGAGAAGTCACGGAATCATAAATATTTTCAAAATAAAAATATCCTGCTAGTCAGTCACTTCAGAAAAAACACAACCAAACAAAACAATAAATCAAAACCATACCTTGCTATCTCCAGCTCCAAACATACTTATATAATTGTTGACCATCCTGAACACAAATCCACGATCCATAAATGTGAAACAGCGCTAAGAAAGAAGGAAGGAAACAATTACTATTTTATAGCTAAAAATGCAATACGTGGCCTCCCTTCCGTGGCTGTTCTCACCTTGGGTCACCTACACACTTGAACTGCGTGTGCAAATGAGGTTAGCCTTGAGCAGGGCGAGAAAAATCAGGGAACTGGTGAATCTGCCTTGATTTTTACATTTATTTCCAGTAATAATGAATTGATCAAACTTTCAATTTTCACTGTATCTATGTCTAAAATAGCCATCACAGTGTACAGTGCACCAGAGAAAGCTTATCTAATGGAAATTGTGTGCCACCACTTCATCATTAGAGGTGGCAGGCGACAGGAGCTGACCTGAGCATCTCCCTCAGTGACAGGGCAATGACTTGCGAGGAATCAGTCCAGCCACAACACTCACTGTCTGAGTTATGATCTCTCTCCAGGACCAAGCATATCACTACATTACTTTATGATGAGAACAAGGTCTTCCTCACTGATGGGGCTAAATATTGGCAGAAGGTGTAAAGGTTTTTGAGGGCCCTGGTTCTATAGTTACTGACATTTTTTCCTTGCTGTAGCAGCCTACCAAATAGAGAATGAAATCTTGAATTCCCTCCTTCTCTGCAGTTCCTGAACTCTGCAGAACTAGAAAAGCCCTCAGCCTTTTGCCACTCACAGTCAAACATGGTTCTTTGATTAGGAACAATTAATTCACCCCTAGAGCTATAGCATTTAAAATAAAATACCAGCTCAACTCCAACTACGATTTCATTCCTTACCAGGCTTTTTACTCATCTGAATGTAATGTCAGAAGTTGCAAATGCTGAAAACTTCAACTCTTTCAGAGCATAGATGGAAATGAATTACAATTGCTTTAAAGCAGACATAAAGCTTCTGCAATCTAAAAGACTCGAGGCCATAGAAAATGGAACAACTGGGCAACACTAAACTTGGAAATTGAGCCGTCATTCATTCAGAATTGATTTTAATCCCTTTGACTGGATTAGAATAGTCTCTAGTTTGTATTAAGTATGGGGAAATAAGTGCATATGCTGTAATGACATAACATTCCACCTTGAGAAATTTGGCAGTGCTGCAGTTTGCATTCCTGGTTTCTTCAAGAGCATCTTTGTACTTCCAAGCAACATGGTCTGCTAAGATCATCACAAGTGTATCCAATTCAGTCTGAAATGATTCTGGAAACCTCTGAGTTCGAGAAACCTAAGAAGAGAATAGATCATCAACTTGAGAGCCTGTGATGTTGCACATTAAACCTGAAAATACATTCAGGCCAAGAATAAAGACAATAAGGTGTAGGCCATTCAACACAGAAGAAAAATATTCCTAGAATTCTATACTTTATTGAGTGTAAACCCCAAACAGAAGAATCTGGTCCATAGGAAAGTAGGAAATCTATTCTCTGTTCTTGTGCAAGCAAGAATAGGTTTGAGTCTAGCAGGTAATATAATGGGGTTTTTTAGGTAAAACAAATATTTTACAAATTATAACAGCATTTACTTTATTGACAAGTCAAGAAGAAAAGTATTTGCCAGGATTCTGCATTTTACATTTTCCCTAAGAGATGGCTCGCCTACTTGATGAGATTATGTTTATACTTACCTTTGTTTTGTTTGTATCAACCAAGTGTTGTGCCATTGATTTTAAGATAACTGCAAAGAAGAACCAGGAATGCTGTTCAAAAGAAGGAAAAGAGTGAATGAAAAATTATTACCTGATAAATACTTCATGATGCATTACCATTCCTTACAGATGGATTGCATGACATTAAACACTATGTGACAAATAAATTTAAAAATCTAAGTGCCATGTACTTGAGTAACATTGGATTATGTACTTAGGAGAGCTGAAGCTCTTAGCATTTGGTCATTGAGGCTTTGTGCCATAAGGAGCCCCCAAGCACCACTCCTACAATCTTCCAATTGCTAACGAGCACTGTCTTCATGGTTTGTATGCAGGTAACTGGCAGAAATGTGTGATGCAGAGAACCTCCCAGAATAAACTGCTTTGTTAGTTCCAGCAGACTGGTAATTTGGCACGGACTAAGATGGTACTTGTTTAAAACATGAAAAGAGTGGTTCTTCAAATACCATTTGTAATAATAAATAGGTAGAACACAGATTAATATCTGTATTCTCAGATATGTGAGACAAATACACTCAAAAAGCTTGCAAATTGCAAAAAAAACCCCCAATCACCCTCCAAAAACCCTGAGCACCCCAAAACAAAGCTAACCACAAGTACTACTGGATGGCCCAGGTTTCTTGCAGGCCAGAATTTCTGCTTTTTCAGCCCACTTTATGCTATTCCAGTGGCTCAGCACAGGAAATCAGAACTGGTTCTTTTTAAACTGGTCAGAATTTTTTTGCCACTGGGAACTCCTGAGCTGGACTGGTCAGCTCTCCTACCACAACTGAGCAGCTCAGTGATGAGCCTTACACATGTATAAATTTCTTAGAGATGGTTTGATATGAGAAGCCTCTGGAAACTTCAATCATTCTATTTTGGTAACTGTTAATCAAAGATGATGAGGAGAGGAAATCAGATATAAATGTTCTACATACAGATGAATGTTTTCCCTGCATCTTCCAAATTAAAAATAAAAATAAAGCATCCTGAAAGTAATACCCACAATATATTGTGTAAGAATTAGGTTTCTGATTCAGATTGAGATTTAACAGACAGAAGGAACTTTTATTATGCAAACCACAGCATCCTGAGAAACGTGTTCTGCAGAGAACCTGCAACAGATCTGGAAAATCTCACTGCCGAATCACTGCAGGATGTGACTTGCACAAAGCTCATACAGGAGAAAGATGAGACAAGTGAGTTTCAGGCAGAAGACCACTAGTAAAACTACAAATGTGCTACTTCAAGCTATCATTCACCTTTAAAACCTGTTTCACTGTTACTTGTTCATTTGACTTCAGAAGACCAGTCACATTCTTGGACAGCTCCTCATGGACAGTTCTTCCATCAAAAGATTTGGTCCTGAACACATACTGAAGAAAAAAGGAAAAATAAAGATTATCAAAACTTACATTAAAACAAATATATATATATAAACAAACTTCAATAGGCGATAATAATTTATCTACCACTAAGGGCTGACAATCTTTGCTGCCAAAATATCTTGTCTAAACAGTCCATCCATGTAAAGTTTCATTTCCCTGGCAGCAATGGCACAACACTGCTCCCCTACAAAATCCCAGTTTTAAAATGCAACTTCCTGCTGATTTCAGCTTAATGTGAATCAAGAGGAAATTTTGCTTTGAATCAGTGCTGTAATTCATTATTTTAATAAAGCATAGGATCCTGACACCTGAACTGCCTTTCAAGCCATTTCACCAGGAAAGAAAAGAATAAGCAAGCAGATGAAGTATGGAGGGTTTTTCACCCACCTAGTCAGGGCCACCTTTCACTTGCTCCTTTCTTCCCGTGGAAACAGAGCTGGTAACAACTCTTCATCCTGAAAGGTTTAGAGCACCCACTGGAGCTGACAGAAGGGCAAAACTATAACCCTTTCAGAAATCAAGCCCTCCAGAAAGGAATTTATCTACCAACTTGCTCAGAACTCATAAATTTACTATGAGTTTTCTTAAACATTTTAAGCTCATAATTCAGAACCACTGTGCCTTCTCTTAAGCAAGAGCTCTGACAGTGCATCTGTTGGGATCAAATACCTTTCCAATACAACCAGGGTGGGAAAAGAAAGGAATATCCCTTGAAAATATCTTATTAATATTCAGCCTTATTTCTACAGCAGATGCTATAAGCTTCTCCCTATGCAGCTTGGCACTTCTAGGTCCAGTTATTTAAGTCAGTGTAATTTTGCATTATTACTGCATTGTGAGTCACAATTCTCAACTTACTTACTCCCCAAAGCATTTGTAAAGTAGGTATTTGTTTCCTTACAGATGGAAAAAACAGAGATCAAGAGTTACTAGTTTTTGATTACTGCTGGAAATGGGAAAACAGGCCAAATGGACTTATGGTGTGGCTTAGAAACCACATGTAGTTTGAAAGATATTTAGTGATCATTTAGAAGGTGTCTACTGCAATTAAAAAAAGTCATTGAGTAGATGAGATTTGAATACCCATTTTGTTAACTACATTTAAATGTTACAGGTAATTTGTTTTGGAGTCTGAACAGCTCTGCTGGACCTCAGCAGAATTCTGTGCTTAAATCAGAGTCCTTGAGACTAAAATTGAACTACTCAGATGCTGAGATGCATGACCTGGAAACACATACATTCATAAAGTATGAAAGTGAATCCATACCATGGAAATACCAACCAACAGTTGTCATTGAAATGAAAATGTTTTCCCATTTAGCAACCTAACTCCTCCCATGTTTTCCCTATTGTACCCATGAACATGCTACAGTTTCCAGTTTATCAGGAATGTGTTTGTTTTCACTTTATTTCTAAACACCTCCTTTCAAACTTATGTCACGTATATTATTCATCATCAACAAAAGAAATGTACTTTATGAAAACTTGTTGCACAGTGAAGCAGGATATCGTTACAGTCAAAAGCCCACAACACTGTGTGTCTCCCAGAGCTTCTTTCCACGACTTGGGGGATCCCTCAGTGCTGTCAGCACCTCCATTGGTTCTGTCACCACTGACCAGAGCAGGTCAAGAGACAAAGTGATGGCAATATCTACTTATATTCTTCTAACAACCTGCAATTCTCCTCTAGGCTGTTATTTGAAATACAAGTAAATTAATGAACAAAACAATCAGTGACATTACAACTTGCTCATTACTGATTCATCTAGCATGACTAGAACAAAAATTTCCAGCTCTCTCTCCTGCAATTTAAAAGGAGATAAAACAACAAAGGCAAGTGAAGGGAAAAAAGTGGAACATCCTTAAATGGGGTTCCTTTATCTGTGGATTTTTCTGCCCATGCCAGTAGCAGCAGTTAATGTATGTTTCTGCTTAAAAACAGGCTGTTTCCTAAAATTCTCAGCTTATAAAGCTGTTATCCAAATGCACTGATGATAAGATAGTTGCTGGCCATACTCATTTAATGGATATTCAACTGATACTGATGACAAGACCATCTTTAAAGAAGTCACTCCTTTTTTTTTTTTTAAGTAATCCTACAGCTTGTCTAGAACAAACATCCATACACAAAACACATGCATATATTCTAAATATACCTTATTCTTCAAAACAGTAATGGATGAAAAAAGCTGAGTAAACAGGGAAAAGTTACAAGATTCAACTCCACAGATGAGGAAAGAATTTATGTACAACAGCACATACAGAAACATGGACTCTTGAAACTAAAATCATGACTTCATAATGAAAAGCTAAGCTAAAAAGCTACAGCTTCTTAAGAGAGCAGCAGAAACCTTGAAATTAAGAAAAACACCCCATAGTACTTTATTCCTAAAAATTACTACTTGTGGATCCTTTTCAACTACAGAGAGGGCCGCCCTGTACTTACATAATATAGACGGACAGATATTTTAGAGTGATAAATCTCATCACAGTGGAGAGAACTGTGGCAAACTATAAGCAAACAGTGTTTTAATATCTCTTGCTGATATCTATCTGGCTGAAGTCTCATGTAGTTATCCACCCCTTCCTTCCTCTCAAACCCTGCATGGTGGGAAATTCTCTGTTTAGCACCATTTCATAAATACTGACAGGCTACACTCCTAGAAGTTCAGTGGCAGTGCTTTTACATCAGGTTTTGCTTCTATAATGTAAGTTCTAGTTATCAGATGAGTGCACTGCAGCTTCCTGCTCCTGTGCTTGCTCAGCTTGGTGCCCTATGGATAAAAAGCTGCACCAGGCAAAGGAAACTTGAGCAGCTCTTCATCCTCCTCAAAGGAATAGTTTTGTCAGTTTCCTCACCAGAGTCACCCAGTCACTAGGGGCAGAAAGTTATGGTGCAAATGCAGAAAAGCTACAAACAACTACAACTAAGAAGAAGCAGGGAGAAAAAAACCCACAAAACCACCAGTCCCCACCTCCCCCCAGATAGTTAACATGATAACAACAACCATACCGTCACATAAGAATCGATGCAGTTGTCTAACTGTTCTTCGTGGCACTTGGCAACAATGTTGGTAAGCACTCTGCAAGATAAAAAGTGAAAAAAAGAATTGAGTTGTTTTGTGTCATGAGGCAGAGAAAATCTACCTGGTGCATCACATTGTCCTGTTACTGAAAGCACATGTAAAACCATCCATGACGGATGTGATCCAACTGATGAACAGCATGTGCAGAAACTGCTCACTGGGAAAACAAAACAGTGGTTCCTTGGGCCCTCCACTTGCATGGACTGTGCTGTTATATATGCACTGGCCTGAAAAAATGCACCCAGTTTAAAGGATAGTGTACTGCCATCACAACAAAAGAAAATGGTAACTAACTAAAGCTTATACAGACCTTGGATACTCAGGAATAACAAAAATTAGGGTATGTTAATGAAACATAGAAGCAAGAGCATCTTTCTCTAGGAATGCTACTTTTTACATGCTCTCAGATCTTTGCAATTCTGTAAATTCTCCGATACTTTGAATATGATGTCATTGTTCACCAAAAAGAAATACAAGCCTGGGATGAAACCCGAGCAGGCCCCTCCGCTGCACTGTTTGCCCATATCCTTGGAGCCAGTCCCAGCACTCTGGCACCAGAGGCTGAGCACAGCACCCTCGTGTTAGTGCACAGCAGGGAGAGGCTGGACACTGGGTGTGACCACAGATGCTTGGAGCAGCTGCAGGTGAGCCTGGGATCAGCAACAGGGAAGAAAGTTGGGTTGTGCCAGTACTCACTCTCAAAACTTGAGCTCCTACTAACAGCAGAAATGGCACTGCTTGATACCAAGTGTTTCAGCAAAGTTTCCCCTTCAGTTCCTACCTGGGCCATCTTTGAGTTCATCCTGCTTCAGAAAACATAAGTCTGGGCAAGAAACCTTCAACTCAATCATGGTTTCCTTTTGATTATTGGGATCTCATTTTTTCAAGATACTAATACAGAAAAGACTCTGCAATTTTATAATCTTATTTTTATGCTAGAAGGATGGAAAGAATAGAGGTCATGATTCTCAAATGTCCAATATCAGTGAACCGTATCTCAAACTGAGGGGAATGCACAGTAACAGTATGACTAAAGTAGATTATTAACATGCCTGACTGTGATCCACATATTCCTTTTGACTTGCTTGGTGATTTGAATGATTCCTGGCAATTATTACTGGAATCAAAAGCTTTATAAATCTCTTAAGTCAATATTTTCAATATATCTCATTTCTTGCTGTTAGGAGGAGAAGTAAAACTTGTAGCAAAATACAAAAGCTATGACAGAATTAGTTGAGTCCATTCCGATCCTTCAGCTTTTATTTTGCATTGAAACTGAAATGAGTTCTGGCAAAGAGGAAACAGAGAAATGATGACACAACTGGGCCCCCAGACAAGTCAATAACCACGAGAGAATGTAAAAGAAATAATGTTTTCTACCCAACACAAGCCAATCTATGCTCTCATCCTGTTGTTGTTGCTTTTAATAAACTCAACACAAGCTGCTTCAAGCTACTCAGAACAAAACACAGTGTGTATATATAGGACACGTCAATGAGTGGCACACGCACCAGACATGCATATTCCCATTGACATCAGTCCTACAGCACCAAATCTACCACACATGCCAGAAAAAACCACTGAGAATCCCTTTTTTTTTTTTTTTNATAGTCAAAATCTGAAGCATGAAAAAATTAACATACTTCCATTTTTCCATCTGATCTTCAAAACTGTAGTTTAAACAGCTGCATCTTCTACAGCATTTTTCCAGTCAGTTAATTGCTACTGAAATTGTAGCCTGTAGACAAAAGCCTCCATTCTCTCCAGTCTAAACATCATTTGATTTTTTTGCCACAAAGGGGCAACAAAGGTCTGATGGACTCTCTCTTTTTGAAAACAGTATGCAGTGATGAAATCACACGCATTTACCCGGAAAAGTTCTTTTAATCCTAGTACCTAGCTGTGGTTACACTGAATTTTGCCCTGAAAAATGCCATAATCCTTTAATAAAGCAGATTGAAACTCTAGCTTTCCAAGGTTAAAATGGGGAATTCTGCTTCCTTGTTCTTTTTTCTTAATTAATCTTTCTTCAGGAACTAATTCTGAAGCACAACCTATGGAAGGAAAGAAAGTATACTGACAGCTGATTAGTCTAACAGGGTTGCAGTGGACAGTTGTAATTTTTTCCTACTAGTAGTATTGTAGTCCCCATGTTTAGCTACTGGCAGAAGCACAACAAAAGCACCACTTCGGCCAAAAGTAAATGCAATACAACTTTCTGCTCTCCTGCAGAGACCAATGATAATCTCTTCAGTATTTTTTCTCCTGCTGCCCTGATTAACAGCATCAATAAAGACAATTTCATTATGTGAGGGGTGAGAGACTCAGCAAATTATTCCAGTTGTTTGCCTGCTCACTGGAAAATGCTTCTATTGCTTTTTGGTTATCACTGATATATTGTAATTAAAAAATGCCCCAGAACGCTGTGACCGGGTTGTTCTGACTCTGCATTGGATGCAGCAATATGCTAAGCTCTTCCTATGCTGAATGCCACATCCTCAGAACAAAACAAACTAAAGCTGAAAAAGAGCTTTATTAGGAAGCACTTAGCTCCTTAGAAATGAGACCTTTACTTACAATTGCCCCAGGGTAGAGAGACACGTCCACCATGGTCAGTGATTTCCTGGCTGGTATCACAGTCAGCCACAGAATACCATGTTTTGCCACGCATTATTTGCAGAGCCCTGTGTTAAGGGGCAAGCAGGCATTCTCTCACCTGCTGAAGGCTAAATGCCACAGAGGAGATAGGATTGCACTAACAACTGGCATTCTAGAGTGAATTCTGTACATCACACAGAAAATATTCAGTTACCTGGTCACAGCTGTTGTGACTTCATCATCGCTGTTTTGCACCAAAACCCAGAAGAGTTGATTCAGAACTACAGGAAGAAAATTCATTATTACATGGAACTTCTCAATCCTCAGCAAATTCTGTAAGGGATATAAGAAAGAAAATGAGAGACTTCAAACACAAGCCATGAAAGCTGACAACTGCCATGAAGCTTTCCTGTTTGAGCAGATCAAATGCAGTGCAGCCATTGGTGTAATAGCAGCAGGAAAACAGGTCAACTATGTAGAGAATTGGTTCCCCATGGAGTTTTTTTAAAATATGACTATCAACACAACTTCAGGTATTGCCCAAATTTCAGAATTCCAGTACTTTGTTCTACTCTGACTTAAGGGCAAGCTAAAAAAGAGAAAAGAGAGAAACCCAAACCAATTCTCATAATTCACTGAGGATACATGGGCAATAAAAGAATTAATTACTATTTTCAAGACATGCATTTCCTATTTTTATGAAAACTCATTCTTTTTATGCAGAGATCTGATAAACTGAAGTTGCTGTGGCTAAAATACTTTTGCTAAAAGCTCAGTGGTAAAAAGTAGTATAAACATGCTAACCTGACTGGACTGACATTATATTATCTTCTCTATTCAAGAGAAATATTGAGCTTTTAATTATAAAAACCCACAACTCTCCTTTGAATTTCTCCCAGGTTTTTATTTCAGTCATTTCCAAATCATTTCAGAATTTCTAACAAAAGTATTAGTGATTTATAAATAAAAGCAAAAAACTCTTGGGAAGATTACTTAGTCTCTGGTTAAATCACATACTTGATCCCTTGTTGCATACACCATTGTCTCTGTTTTCTAATAAAGTTACTGAAATTGGGTAAACTACTAAGAGCAAATAAGGAACAGTGCAATACTGGTAGTTTAGGTAACCAACTTACTGTCTAGAAAGTTGTAAAGCCTTTATGGATTCCTAAACTTGGTCCAATATATTCAATGGCTGCCCAGTGTAATTAATGAAGGACTTCATTCTGTAGAGCTATAACCTCTAAATAACACTGATCCTTTGATTTGTGAACACGTGCCTTGATAATATCCTTAAATCTAGACAGCATTTAAAAGTTATTTCTTTCAGGTTTACCTGCATCTCTCAGCAAAAGCAGTGGCCACCCTTATGGATTTTCCCAGAGAATGACCATGATTTACTAGGACTTCTTTACTTATGAAAGTGAAAATCTCTTCCCAAGCAGCTTGTATCTGATTACAGTACACTCAAACAGGAAAACATCAACAATGAAGAAAAGGAGGAAGCACCTACATGATGGTAAAATCTAAACCCCAAGACATCTATTAAATTTTACAGACTGCAAAAAGAAAACATAAAAAAATGCATATGTACAACGTTTCAGAATCACAGTTCAGAGACAGAGAAGTGTCACATCTACCCTTCAGTTTTCTTATCTGCCTGTTAACGTTGTGTAAGCATTCTGCAGAGCAAGAACTCTGAGTTTCAGCACACATGAAAAGGTAAAGAATCACCGCCTTACTTTTACCTGCTGCTTTTCTAACTTGTTTGTCATACTCCTCCCTTCTCACAGCTTTTGACCTCTACTGAATACAGGCACATTTAATGCAGTTCTTGCTTATTTGTTTCATCTTTGCAGAAGGGGCATGTTCTTTCTGATTTCAGAACTTGACAGGCAATGAGAACCCTTGATTTATACACACAAAATACCCTTAGCAGCCCTTTGGATAGCATCCAGGTTTTTAGAGGAGGTAAAGATAAAATTTTTTTAAGTTAAGAGTGGCTTAGCAGGAATATTACAGCTCCACGGGCTATAACTGTTTTTCCCATTCATTCCTAGAGCAACATTACATTATCCTTTAACAGGATCTGAGGTTTGGCATAGGCTGGATTATCAAAGCTGATGGGGCAGATGTAGCAATGCTCTAAATGACAGAGGATGGGAGGCAGCTCCGTGATCAGAAATGCATCTGCCACATCAGATACATCAAACCAGAGCTGTCAAAGAGCCAGTGCCTCCTGGTGAGCCTGTGCCATGTTTAGAACTGTGCAGAGAAGGGCAAGTTGAGAGAAAGCCCCAAACACAACGGTACGGTGCAGTTTATGTTACATGTTACTTTACCTTACAAGAATTGATAAAGTTTGAGGTAGGAGGCTGAGATAGATCCTTTTCCCTTTCCTGGCACTGATGGAAAAAATTATTCAGGTATGGATCCTAAAATGATAAACATTCCATTAACGTGTATTATAGCCAAGATTATCATTCAGCACCAGAAATTGATTACAGCAATCATCTGTGATACCTGTGAACATCATACTTGGTCCCCATCACCTTAGAAGTGAGGCACGAAAAGAAAATCAACTTATCTAGTCCAACCCATTGGCCAAGACAGCTTGCTGTATACCTAGGTATTATCTCTAGGTGCTCTGACCACTCTTTTTTCAGTGAGTGATTAAGAGTGATTAATTTTTGCCTCACAATCTAATAGATTTCAGAGGACAGATTTTTTTTTTTTGCCTTTCTGGTGCTGATAGTTTATTTTCTTGCTATTTAAACTGATATTCCACAATTTTTCTGTTGGTACAATCTGAAACAGTTTTTATTTTTCCCTAAAGTGTGTATTCCACCATTGGCATCTCACTCTTGTACACTGAAATAACCTTTAAATGTTATAGAAACAAATTCGTACAATATTTTAAAACACCTTTCACACATTTCTTGCCACTTTCTGTTTGCAAGCAGGCAACAGAGCCAAGAGGAAGGTTGGCTTACCTGAGTATTTACTGTTGATACAACAAAAGTAGAGACTTTGAAAAGTGGTTTCCCACTATCTACCCATTTTACATCACAGCCGATCTGCTATTAAAACAAAAACAAAAATAATATTTCCCTACCTATTTTCTACTTATTCAAGTTTGCATCAACTTTTCAGTGCAGAGCTTTGCATGTGGCTGTGCATGAACTGTACTGGCTACTGTGCTTTCACAAATACAGAATTACTGCAATACAAACCCACTTTTCCGCACAAGCCCAGTGCTATCAGTCAAGGGACCAGATCACTGTCCCACCCTGTCCTCATGACAATAGTAAAACAAACACAAGGAGGTAGAAATAATTCAAACTGGACAGGATCAGGGGGAAAATATGAGATCACACCACAAAAGTGGAGAATGAATCACAATTGTGGATCACATCAGATGGAGAATGAATGTCATATGTATGAGTTTGTGAAGGGAGTTCTTTCTGACCACTCTGATTCACATTTTGGAGAAGTTAGGCAGAATACATAAATACATTGTAGAATACACTATAAAAATACACTTTTCCCATATACGCCTGTAAATCAGCAACATATGACACTCAGTCCAGTTCCTATACTCAGTGATATGCAAATGAATATTCTAAAACAGATGTCCTACTTACTGTTTACACTTCCCAGTAAATGGAAATGGAAATCTGATCTCATGTAAAGCATCTGCAACTAAATGCTCTGTGTCATTTGTAATAATTTGGAAGGATGAATTAATACCTTTCCAGTTGGTTCTTGAAGGCTCAAGTAATTGGGAGGCAGACTGCTTGCCACTGGCATGCTGTGGTCTTGGGAAGCCAACTGGGCATCTTTCAACAGAGGAAGCCACGCATATCCCACTGTGCACAAGGACAAATAAATATGACTCTTTAGAAAAATGAGCTTCTAAAGTTCAAAGGAAGACAATAATACACAGCCCCAAATTTTGCAATCCTTATTTGATTGTACATCATTTATATTTACAATTGAAAGTAATTCTACTACAGGTACCTGGTGTTTCCAGAGCCTCTTTCTTTTTGGCATTAGCTTTTGCATTTATGTCACAGGTGACATGATAAAATGAAAACAGAATGTGGTGTTTCTTATGGAGTTGAGTGGGAAGTTCAATTTTCACCTGAAATGTAAAATGTTACACCTCACTTTAGTTTAAAAATCGATTGAACCAGGCATCAGAGATGGGCTAAATGAGTGACATCTCTCTCTCTGCAGAGGCCTAAGTACAGCCTGCCTCTACTGGGTAATGTTTGCCCCATGGTAATAAATACTCTCAAGGAAATTTTTTAGGAAGATCATCTGTCACTCTTACTTCAAACAGCTTTTATCTTGTAGATGAATAGTTTAATTTATGATGAAAGAGTGTAAGATGAAAGAGGACCAAACTAAAGAGTGATGGACCCTGCTTAGACCTCCTGCACTCCCACAGCCATACAGCCATCACCATACTCATATTTTCAGGATGACCCAACTAAGAACTAAAATGACATCTCTGCTTCTGCTAAATCATCATTTCATGGCAAAGATCAAGTAATAATAAAGGTTGACATGGAAGCAAACTTTTATTTATGATTTCTGCTCAGTCTTAAAGCCTGTATCATGAATCCCTTCATACTGGGTTTGAGGAGTTATTAACCTATTTGAACAAAAACACAAAGTAATCAAAACATGTTACCATAGGAACTAATAAAAATGACCCCTCCCCTTTGTGAGCTATGATGTTTATCCAAGCTAAAGTAAGGGCTAGAAATTGTTGAAAAATGCTTCCAATGTTGAATCAGCTTATGAGTAAGAATCTAATAACAGAAACATACATATGAAATGGGCACTCAGACATGGAGATCAAGACAACTTCCTACATAATAAAGACTGCACTTGCTGTACTAGGGGCATTTAGGACAGGTGCACATCTCTTCCAGCCAAACTGGTTATTAACATCTGAATTCAGCTCTTTGTTCAAGCTGAAAGTAGTCTGCCCAAACCAAATGGCTCACTAGCATCACGTGAAAGACACTTTCAGATGTGTTAAACCCCAAGACACATCTAGTAAAGGATGTGTAAGGAGTTCAAGATCTTGAAAATTTAATGCTTGAAGTTCCACTCAGTTCCTAAACATGAATCTTACAATTGATACTTCACATGTGTTTGTACATTACCTGCTGATCTTGCCCCTTCTGTTTTATCAAAGTAAATCTTTATTGAAGAAGGAATTTTTTCCAAGACCAAGACAAGCATTTGGAAAATGCTGGCTATATACACTATGCTGTTTGCCAATCTTATCATTACACATAAGGCAGTAGTGGAAAATCCAGGGCAGACACGTGACATTGACAGGCCATCAAACACACAAGTTATTGAAAGGGTGAAATTAAGTTCACCTGCAGAAAGCCTGGGGAATCAATACTTGGTGTTGACAAAACATGAAGGTGCATGTGTGACTAACATTTGGCAAAGGCAAAATACAAACACTATTCTACAGCTCTACCCTCAAAAACACCAGCTAAATGATTTGCTGCAGCCACTACACGTCCCTGTACATTCTGTTCAGACCACTGGATCAACCAAAATGCCCCAATGCAGATCTTATATCTCAGAGAAGGATTTGTTCTGACACTCGGCTCCACATTCCATCATAATGTTTACTGTTTCCATTAAATTCAGAGATGCAGCTGGACCCTTAATGTTATCCAGACGTGCATTTTAGAGAGCTGCACTGTTCCTAATTAATTCTACAGCATCTTAACTGTACTCAGAACATCTTACAAAAGGAATGATTCACTGAGTTGATCTAAGAAAACAAAACAAAACATGAGACTGCATGTCAATCTGCATAACACAGGCCTATCCACATACACAAGCAATTGTAACAGAAGCATTCTATACAGATATTTTTCTGTCTCATTGGCAAACATGTGGGACTGGCAGATACTTAAGGAAAGAAAAAGCAGACTGACCTCATCATAGAAATCAGGATTTTGGGAGTGATGTAGCACAGCAGTGTAGGCTGACGTTGTAAATAATGGTCCACCTGGCTTTCCATAAATACACTGATAAAAGGAACATGCTTTAATTACCTTGTGAAGATTACTAGTCTTGGTGTATCTACTATGCATGTACATTGAAAGCAGTATCATGAAAGATTGATCATTACTTTGATCAAATATTAAAATGAATGTTTTAAGTGATCAAACATGGATTTTTTTTTTGATGCATACTTCCAGTAAAAGTCCATTGATTCTGTGAAAATTACCCTATGCTCAATTAAGCAATGTAGACTCCTTAGACTTTTTTCCTTGCTGTTGTCAATGTCCAAGTTTTCTGCAAAAACCTTCCCATATTTCACTTTTATGCAGTTCAATACACAATGCAGCGCCTTTACTGACTTTTCAATGTTGCAAAAGCTATGCCAGTTAACAAGCTCCTTTCTGGCAGAGTCTGTCTGAGGGCTCTTGATTACTGAGTAATGGCAATTTTATTTACTGCTGGGGAAACGGGACTACAACTACACTACACAATAGCCATGTTAAGAACTAAGTCTAAGGTCCTTCTAATTTTGGGCTTCACTCAAACGTCCTGAGCTCAGTGAGAAACATAGGATAAATGGTAATTTCTAGAACAAGTAAGATGCACTGTAAAAAATGCTTCAGTTTTTGGATATCAACTTCTTTCCCCTTCACCAGTCAGAAAGCTGGCACTGCAAAATGGCATTAGAAGCTGGAATCACTATGTCGAGCTGGGATCTAACAGAACCACAGCGTAACTGTGGAGGGATATATGAAAACATTCAACATTTTAATTGTTCCAGGTTAGTATAACCCTTATTCCTGGGTTTTATAAGTAATGTGCTCAGAAAAAGCACCCTCTGAATATACTCTTGTTGTAGCTCACCTTCAGTGGCTTTGCTCCTTCTTCATCAGAACTTTTAAATTCAATGCACACTGTTATATTCCTTGCCTGGAAAGACAGGAATGCATTAAAGTTTAGATCAGAAATGGGGTATCCATAAAAACTCAGACAAACTGCAGGGCTGAAATTATGTCTTTTCAAAATCTAGGAGAAACGTGCAGATGGTTATCAATATTTATAATGCCTTTAAGTCACAGTATTTTCACTAGAAATAACATTTCCAAGAAGAACTGGCAAAATGCAAGCCAGGCCTCAAAATGACTGTGTAAAAGCAGATTATTAAGTGACACTTACTTGTGTCTTGTCCTTAATTAGTTTTCCACCACCATGAAAACAAAAGTAGTACTCAGGTTTCACTCAAGAACTACAAATATTAGCCAGATTCATTTTATCTGCAGACACTATTTCATTAAAATAAAGCCCTTCTAAAAACTGTGAAAAAGGTATTACCACAAGATCCCTCTTTGAATCACTAATACAACTTAAAATTAACCCATAGATTCAATTCACTAAAATTATACCCTGTTTTACAATTGCAAAAACTGAAAAAGATGAAAAGCCAAGTTAGTGACATCAATATTTTCCCCTCCTTTATAAGTACTCCTTCATTATGACAAGAGCTAATGCAATACACAACTACCCAGTGCTGGCCCAACTGAGTCACACACTGTACCTTGTTGAAGTGTTTTTGACTATCATACTTGAGATGTCTTGGATATATGTATATTTGGTTCTTGTACACTCTGTAAGGTCGAGAGTATTTTGTGGATTCCTGTACAAACTCCTCAACTTCCACTGTAGGTTGATGCTCCCTTATATTATTAAATGGTTTGATTGGAATAAAGGATGAAGTTACACAGTCTACAAAGGAACAGAAAAGAAAACCATCACGTAGTATGTTTGTTTTTACAATCTTACTAAGTAATATTGATATAGAATATGCGAAATCCTGCCTTAACGTGCAAAGAATGAGTGATGATGAGAGGCAGTAGGTCAAATCATGCCTTAAATTTATATGTTACATCAGAAAAATTACAATGTATCATCCTTAGTGGTTTCTCTCACTTGAGTTTCTCACACTTGAACAGTACAGCATTGGAAACCTCTTTTGACACACACATTATCTGATGACATTTAATGGCATAACAGTCCAATTGGAATATGAACAGTTTCAACAGAAGTGCTGCTGCTTCTAATCAATTTTACAGCTCAATGTCGCATTTAAGTTTTTCTATTATCTAATAACATACTAAATAAAGTGAAGAAACAAGTAGTGCAGAACTAGATTAAATACATGATGCAACTGGGTAACTGAAATCAGATCAAGAAACAGAAGATGCAAATAAGCACTCTGTCACTCAGACTGAGAGATTAAAAATGGACAGAGAACACTCACTCTGCCTGTGCCATTGAATTAGTGAGACATTTAACTTGAATTCTCCATGAAGAGCTGTTTGAGCAAAAGCAGATGAGAGGGGTCATCAACTTAGGGATGTTCCAAGATATTTCTGGGAAAAGCCATTTGACAGTCGTACCTACAAATTCCTTCCTCAAACCACAGAATAACTTACATGAAAAGCCTGCCAACATGTGTCAAGGAAGCTGAAAGAAACTTGGGATACTTAACATACATCACGTCAAATTTTACTTCCTTCTAAACTAGCACATGAGTAAATTTCCAGTTTCAGGATAGTGCAGGTGCTCTGCAGCCCAAGCAGGGTGGGAACTGGCTCTAGACCAACTAGAGCAGTGTGGGTTCTCTTTCCTCTCTTTCACAGACACTGAAAACTGGGGTATATCCGGCCAGGTACAAAATGAAACAAAGAATGGTGTAATTCCATGAAAACAAACCAAGGACACTCCCCTGCATACATTTTTCTACAAAAACAGGTACTTCCACCAGAACTGTCTCAAGGCAGCCATTATAGATGGAAAGCCTATGACAATGTCCTGTTTAATTACAATAATTAAAATTTTAAAGTCTAATCTTACTTGGATGTTCCAAAGGAACACAATCAACTGCAATCTCCAAACAGCCAGGTATAGTCTGTATTTTGCTAATCTTCTCTGCTCTGCAATGACAGAAATGAAAACATTTTAGAAAATTAGAACAATGGAGAGAAGTCCCATCACAGGAATTAATCTAAAACACAGACTCTGATTTAAGATTTAAATATATATGAAACACATCTTACACACACAATTGGCTATTAAACAAATCAAACCTAACTACAGAAAAGAAACATACGTTTTGTGGCGTTTTTTATCTTGTTCTCATTCCTGTAAGCAATATATTTTGCAGAAGAGGAAGAAACTGGTGAGCCAAACCTTAAGAATTAACTTGCCCGTTTTTATTTCCTAAAATCCGAATAAAATGTTCTGTAAAAGGAATTCTATGAGCACTGGGATGAAAGGAGTCCACAGCAACATGGCTTCTGCAAGTGCCATGCTGAAATGGGACCAAGATGCATTCCTTGTGCCCAAGCAATCTGAGAAGTGCCAAAATCATGATGCTAAATTTCTCTTATTAGGAGATGCTTTAGAGACACAAACACAGCAGTGGTGACTCTGTAGTCAGAGTCTCAGTAGTGAGAATGTCAGTAAAGTTTCCTGATCAGTAGCAGTAAGATGGCACAACAAGTTAAGGGCTTGATCCATTCCCTGGAGTTGACACTAAACATTTCAGTGATCTTTTTTATACAAATGGAACAGAAGTTAACTAGATTCATTCATTTTTAGGCACATTCAGAGTAGAAGGGACAAGACAAGAAGAAATCCATGATTCAATTTTCATGTCACTTATCCAGTATAAATATAGACTCTACTCTAGAATTAACCTGATATATCCCTGTGTGGAAGACTATCCAGCCAAACCACTGTTCACTGATCTACACACTGTTCAGCATTTGGAGGTTTTTCCTTTCAATGCCCACTCTTCAGTTNTAAAGAATGTTTTTCATTTGTCTCTCTCTCTTTTCTTCTATTTTCTTTGGTTTGGTTCCCCCCTGAGATAATATTCTCTTGTTGGTTACTCCACCTGCATCTCCCCCAAGAGAAATTAATTTAAGAAAATGCTATCTTTAGGTTATAGTGACATTTATGAGTGTGCCAAATGATGTTTCAATTTTCCTGGAAAGTCCAATCTAAAGCACTCTTTGGTAGGTAATAGCCTGACATAAAAACACTAATTTAAAATAATATAGCCGGTTTGGCACACTGTGTTAAGTGAAGGGAAAAAAAAAAAAACCAACAGCAAAAAAACCCAACAAAACAACTAACCAGTGAAAATTATTCTGCACTGCTTTATAAAGCTTTTATTCTTTTTCTAAGCAAATTAAAATTTTTTACTTACCTTCTGTATTCTGCTATTAGTTTAATCAAATCTTCCATGGAAATCTTATTACTTTCTTGCCTGAATAAAGGTGAGAATCGGGAGTCTCTGTCAACATTTCCCTGATTATCCTTAAACACTGGTCTACAAAGAAATAAAAATTACCTGTTTATAAGCACTCACCCATACATATAGTTGAACAACTGAAATTGTCACCTAATCTTTTAAACCGGCTATGAATTCCTACACAAACTCAAGCGCTCTCTGCAGATCTTCACACAAGGAAGCTCTGCTGAGCTGTGTATCTGCAGGAGCAGAGGCAATTCCAGTTTACGTTCATGTTCAGTCCCAGTCCTGCACGATGTTGACAGTGCCCGTGAGCAGCGGCACTGAGCACAGCTGGGGCTTGCTGCTAGCACAGATCACCACCTCAGTCCACAGCCACCATTTGCACCCCCTCTTCTGTTGCCAAGTCTCACCTGGGAGACCTGGAAGTGCACAGCTCCTTCCTGGAAGCAGCTCCCTGCTCCCAGCCACCCCTCCACAGTCCCGGCTGCAAGGGTGATTTCTCCGGCCCCGAGAGACCAGCCCTGGCTGAGAACCACCACCCCACACCTGAGGGGACTTCATCTTGCTCACCCATCACTTCAACAAAGAGCCTGACTCCTCATTTCAAGGAAGTATTTTGAAGAATTCAACTACATCAATAGGCAGTTTCATCCAAGAAGTTATTATCCAAGGAAAATCACTACAATTTTAAATAACTGAAGTCACAGCAAGCTGTCAAACCCCAACCACTATATCTTACCATGTGCTTTTGCAGAACTAGGTTAGAGACCTCAGTGAATGTTCAAATGCATTAATTCTGTCCTGTGATCTCTAGAAGCAACCCACCAACTCACTGCAGTTTAACTTTGCTTCACAAAACATGATTGTAGAGTACCAACCAAATTTTGGTGAACTAGCTACAAAGTGTCAAGTGAAATGTTAGAAAAGGATATCCATCTGTAACTGAGAACAATAAATATCAGCTGTTGTGTGTACAGAAAAACATTTCCAGATATTTCCATTTCTGCTCATTGACACTTTCAGGATTTAATTAAGACATTCCAGTGCCCTTTGTATATCCCCAAGTGTCACACATGCTGGCTGGACCAGATAATGTAACAGCTATCCAAATTAATGAACCTTGGATTCAACTGTAGTATGAAAAAACATTGCTTAACAAAAGTAAAATGTTCTTGACACTAAGTGCTGTTCTGTGAATCATTTGGCCAATCTTGCTTCCTTAATTTACTTCTCTGTTCCACTGCCAGTGAGAATAATTGATGCCAGAACAAATTGTTGCCAGATGCAAAATAACGGAGCAAACCTTTGGAAGAGGATCCCTAGGATAAGTATAAATGCACCATATCTTAACTTAATTAACTGAGAGAAGCACCCCTATTTAATTTCTTTGCAACTGTAGACAAGAATCAACTCTCCTCTATCAGATTTTTGCCTCCAGCTGTTAAAAGGAGTAAGGTCCACACCAACACGCTGTGTCAAAAATCTTAAGTTATTAAGGAGAAACTAGACCTAGTTTCTGGCAGTCACCACTTACTTTACAAATGCTATCAAACTGCTGCCAGGGGAAAAAAAAAGAAAGAAAAAAGCAAAGAAAAAAGATAAGATTTAATAATTATCACAGCATTGGTGACACTGATATTTCTTGGACTCAGCACTGCTTCCTCCTCCAGACTAACAGAGAAGACTATAACATTTGGTGAGTGATTTCCACTGTGCCACTGGGCTCTGCAGGGTGATGCTGAGCAAACTCAGACTCTGCTGAAGTAGAGTCAAATTCCAGGTCAAGCTTGGACACCAAGCAAACCACTGCTCAGGAAAGCAGGGTGTAGGGACACTCACCAGGGAAGGGCTGGGGATGTCAGTGTAAAAGGAAGAAGCTGGAAGTAGCTCGCTCTGGTACTGAGCACTGCCTTTCAGGAGGCTCAGGGACACAGCATCATGTTTTTAAGGCCTCTTCCAACCCAAACCATTCCATAACTGTCCACTCCTCCCCTCTGGCCACAATGGCTTGGAATCAGAAGGGCTTTACACAGAATCATTCTGCCTACAAACACTTCTCCACAGCATCGGTGCTCCCTAGGTATCGTATGCTTTACCTCTAGAACTGCTTCTTGTCAGTTCAGCAGCATATCCCAGCCTAAATAATGCACCCAGGACAAGATTAAGGCCATGAAACCACTGCAAAACAGGTAAATATTTTTATCTAACTTGCACACAATACTCCATTTATGTAAAGTTCTTACTACTACACAAACGATTTAGATGTCCACTGAAAACAACAAAACCCTTCTTTAAAAGATATGTTTTAAGTACCCAAGGAAGAGTCAGATGGCTTTTTGCTGGTCATACTGTGCTGGTGTCTCCCTTCTCTGGGTTCATTAAATTACCAGAGCAGCAAGTATTGAATGTATTACATCTGCAGTTAAATAACTACAATCCCATGTTTTGCTAGATCCTTGCAGGTGGAGCAAGAGTGCTCCTTGTCACAGTGAACATACTGAAAGCATTTGAGAATGACACCTGTCACATCAAAAAAGGAAGTGCATTAAAAGCTCCTGTGGTCCAGGAGTCCAATATTTGTCTAATACATGAACGATGCCTTATTGCCAGGTATTTATTTACTAGAGATATGAAAAAATTCAGAGAACTAAAATCCTGGAGAAATGCTAAAGATGGTAATTTAGGGGAAAACAAATTAGTAAGTTACACAACAGAAAGTGAAACATCATCTCAGTGATGAAGTGTTTATATGAGTCTACTCTTCTGACATTGTTAGCTGATAGTGCACAACCCTAAAAATTCTTTGAGCACAGAAAAACTATTGTTCATAATTTAACCCTGAAAGAGGTATTTTTGAAGTAGTGGTTTATGCTTTGTGGAGAAATTGCTCTCCTCCAGGGTCAGACATTCAATGTGAGATCTGAAGCTACTGGAAATCAGCACGGTCTCACCACCTTCAGCTACATCAACCTATGCCAGCTGAGTACTGAAACAGCAGCTGCACAAGCTGCTGAAGGCCTCAAGTACCAGGCTCTAAAACATGATGTTTATGAGGGTAGAGAAGGCTTGAAGGAGTAAAACTGTAGAAACTGATCTCAGTGAATGAAACTTCCCCCCACATCTACAATATGTAGCTCAGGCACATATTTGCAAACTTTAGCAGTTCTGGCAGGAATCTGAGAATCAGACACACTGTAATTCTAACACAGACTGTAATTATACCTGTGAGAGCACAGACACCAGATCCCACCAATGCCAGCAAGAAATCAGGGAAGAACCCTGAGTCATGCTTTGAGCAAAGCCACCAAACTGGTGCCACATGAATTCATTACGAGTTTCAGTCACATGCACAACACTGTCAAGAGTTTGGCTTGCTGAATGTATACGTAAAAGTCACACTGTGGCCATCTGTAACGCTTTAAAGGAGGGAAAATTTCCACAGAAAAACAGGAGTGTGGTTAATGCCAGAATGAACTAACTGGAAAACACATTTCCAGACCCAGGGTTTTGCTATTTATCACAGCCAAACCACTTTTTCCCCTGTAGTGCAACAGCTTCATGTGGAAACTTCTGCTTTCAAGCTGTGAAAATAGAAATAGATTTTATAGGGCCAAATTATACTTTTATTTTACCAAAGTCAGTTCTGAGTAATGTTAATACATAGGCAGATGTAAATGACTGTGGAATCTGAATTTGCTAGCTTGACGGGCATTTATGGTGCTATCCACCTCACAGGGATAGCAGCAAAACTTCACTCACGTCTGTGAAGTCTTCCCTTATGCAGAGTAAATGCAGACCTGCAGCTACAGCTCAGGAGGCACACATCACCTAATGCACGTGTGGCACACACAGTCTGAGTGCCAGTGGAGGCTGGCACAGCCCAAATCCTGCTTCTGCCTACTCCTCCTCACCATGAGGCAGCTAGGGACTGACACTTGGAGAATCCTATAAAAGCAAACTGAGAAAACCTTTCTGTATTTTAATTTTTGCAAGATTTGCTGAAGTTGTGAAAGAATATTCTAGCCTTCTCCACATGCATGAGTGCCATGCCAGACCCTGAACTAGTTAAAATCATCATTGTACCTGAAGATAGCTACAGCAAGGACTGAGTTGCAGGACATATCACTGCTGGTATCACCACAGACTGCAGGCAGGGAGGACAGAGTTAATAAGAAGACTCAAGTCAGTGCGGCGCCAGCCTGCACCTCTTGCCATTGTACAGTCCATTATATGGTAAAAGTGGCTCTGTCAACACATCAATATGATTTTGATGAGTGGTCCTTCGGCTACACAGAAGCAGTAAATATTTATGAATATCTTTGAGCTTGAGATGACAGATCAGGACACATTATTTGACTTTCTCTTGAGCAAGCACACACTCACCTCTCCTGTTCTTACTGGATATTGACAAAAAAGTATGCCAATAAAAAATAAATGAACTCTTCAGATGCCCATACCTCACTGCATATTTTCCTCTCTGCCATCTAAGCACCATACCGTAAAATTATAAGCTTTTCCCCACTCACATCATGGGAATATGTGCAACTCTGGTGCTCCATACTCCCTACCAGAGGCACACAGTCACAGTGCTCTCTCACAGTCATGGGTGATGCCACAATGTGACTTTTTCATGTAGCAATTGCTCTTTCCTGCTCCCTACAACTTCAGGCAGCTCTTCACCTCATCTGCTACTGTGGGAACAGAAGCCACAGAGAAAGAGGAATGTTTTCATTTGGCAATTGACAGCTTTCCTTTTTGCAGGGAATATAAAAATTTATGAATGGCAGAAAGGAGGGAGAGCTGTCACAGGGTCACACAGCAGGGTGTCAGTCAGAAAGCTTTCTCATCCCAGGGCTGCAGTAAGCTGAAGAAATCACAGAAGATTGGGAAGATAAAAAGGGAGAGGACAGAGAAAGGAATTACATGGGAACTTGAAGGAAGAACAAACAGGAAAAAAAAGCCATATATGGTAAAAGGGGATCCAAAAGCACAGGGGTATCTCAATCTTGAGGTGAGACCAGCAAGAAATCATACAGGAGAGAGAGGAAGAAGAAAAATCCATTACTTTCAGTGCACTGACCTTCAATAAAACCCAACTGACCTGCCAAACAAGAAAATAAAAGTTCTCCATCACCTACTAACCACAAAAAAATGAAAGAGTACCTGAACCAGAATCCCTCAATATCACCCTGAAGGCACTTCAAATCCTTGGTTAGATTTTTCTTAAAACTTGACAGCCATCACAACCAGGACAGAGCTTCACACCTGTGCACCTACTTTCTGGGTGGCCACTGCAACTATATTTCAGACCATAATTATTTTTGCAGGAAAGTTTTGTGCGAACTGTGACTTTGAAATCTCTTTGGTAATTTAAAGCACTCAATGAAAGTGGAGCTCACAAAAAATTGATATTCTCTCATCTACCTTTGCTACTCCTTGGTAACTTCACTACATACCTGAAGATTCTCCCACAGTAACATTTAATGAGAAAGTAACTGACATTTAGCTGTGAGAAAAATAGGGCAATGAAATAATAAAGCTGCAGGATCTTCTGGGGTCCTGGACCAGACTGAAGGCTTTGCTTAGCTTCAGGTAGAAAAAGTGGAAAAGAATAAAATGATAGAAGTCCAGAGGCAGAATAAGTTACAAGATGCTTAATAAAGTCATGAAAAGAGTAAACACATACCTCACTGACCAAGCAAATGGCATACGGTATTTCCCCAGCTTGCTGCAGAACTGTTTATTGGATTTTAACACTTTCTGTGCACACTACAAAAAAGGAAATGTGAATTATTTCATTGATGTCATTCTAACATCTGAAATGCTGCACAGAGTACATCCAAGTACTCCACTGCTGAAGAGGCTATAGTGTCCCTAAAATAATTTGGCCTGATACTGTCCATAACAAAAGGTTTTGGGTGGACAACAAAGACTTCACAAGATGAATACAGTGCTGCTGACAAATAAAACCCTATCACCTCTCCTGCAGTCAGAACTGCATTGCAGTTCTTCCAGTTTTCTGTAATGTATCCAATGCAGGTGCAGTGCCTGCTCTCAGAGACAAGCAGGTGCCCGACTCAACTTTGCCTGTGTACAAAGTTCACCAGCTCATAATTTCTAACAGATTACTGAAAGAGAATATCTCTCTGCTAAGTCATAACCAGCACAGGAATGCACCATGAATGGATTTGCATGTTGCAGACAAAATGGAGCTTCATTCATTCAGTCAGCAGAACTTGGACATTTGCTCCTTGAAGTGTGGGCCTCGTGGGAGCTTGTCCTGTTCAGCAACCAAACACTGCTGAGCTTTGTGAGCACAATTTGCAATGCCTTCAGCTTCCATCAGGCTGAAGCTCACAAAGAAGGAACTGATGTTCCTGTTACATTACCTTAAAAGAATCAGGATTCTTAATGTAAGGTTCAGCACTGCTGGCAATGTTTCCTGTAAGCACCTTTTCTATTTTTGCCACTAATACGATCTCCGAATGGGGATTACTTATGGAGAAAAGAGCCTGTGATAAAAAAGAGAACAGTTAAAAAGTATACAGCAATACTAATGAAATGAAATATTGGCAGTGCTTCCTCTTGATGGAAAAAGTAACAAACCAAATTCAGAAAGCATTATTAAGGGTTTTTATCTCTGCATATTCAATACATCCAGACAGAAAATAAAATGGCTGTGCCAGTGCTGAAGTAAGCTTGTGCTCATGCAGCACCTTGCAAACAGACTGATTCAAGCCAAAGAGCAGTGTGACCACGCTAGCATCACCTAACCCTCTTGGACACCACTTAAAAGCTCCCCTAAATCAGGAGGAGTGCCTTAGGGGAATGAAAGGGGCAAGAAAAGGTAATACATAGTGTTTGAGCATACAGGTTACAACAGCACGAATGTGGAAGCACTCTGAGATTAATGCAGCATCTAGGTGTTGTTTTGAGTTATGATTTTGTTTGGCTGGTTGGGAGAGGGTAGCAAATGGACCCAAAGGGCACAGAAAATATGAGTGGCTTCTTTAAACAAGAGACTAACTTCTACCAAAGCTTTGATTGCAAATGGTCTTAAAGTCTATACAGGGAATTCAGAAATCAAGTATCTGTATACAAGTACCACTGACACACACAAAAAGAATTTTCTTGAAAACAAGAACTACTGGTAGTATAAATAAATTCTCCAATGAAAATGGAGAATAACTAAAATAAGTCACGAGTCCCTAAGCCATGGAAGTTGCGTGTGGAATACCTGTTTTGGGTATTTCAGCCATTCTTCTGGGAACCCTTTGACCTGTGGTTCTTCCACTTCATTTGAGTCTATATTTTCAACTGTGCCATTTTCCAATGAACATGAGGAACCTGAAATCATCTGTCTGACGAGAGTGTGGTTCAAATCCACGTGAAAATCAGCAGAGATCTTCCTGCCATCCCTGACATCATACAGTGCCACGCTCACAAAGAAAGGCTCTACCTGGAGAAAATATCAGAAAGGTAATATAGTGATAATTAATAGGATGGGGGAAAAGTCTATCTTTTAATGGGTTTCTGCAACTAGAAAAAGAGAAAGCAAATAAATATTATTTACAAATTATGAGATGCATTAAAAACATATGCTCACACACACCCCCCTGCCCAAATTAGTTTCCATCCATGTGGTTTTAGGGACTTTTAAAGACAGCTTGTTAACAGGGTGCCAGAACAGAAAGTAACAGCTTAGAAACTCACAGAATCAAAATGAAATGTATGTGTCACAGATAATTAGAGTAAATGAGCAGAGCTCCAGAAAACACATTATGGGATTTTTAAAATGTAGATACAAAGTAATTGTAAAAGAAGAAAGAGAGAGGGTGGGCTTTCCAGGGATCGTCAGGAATGCGGCACAAGGATGACAAATGCAAGTAGGTGCAAAATGTTTACTGGTCCCAAGACAAAAGCGTGGGTGTATTACTCTGTAGGAAACACATGTTCCATTCTGTGAGGAAACCAAGAGCATTCAAACCACCCTGACAGCACCCACTTATTCTGTGGCACAGTACCAGGCAACCAGGCCTGTGACTGAGAGTAACCTCCACAGAGCATCCTCAGCTCTGACAGAGCACAACAGCCCCAGAGGAACACCAGCTGAGCTCTCCAGAAAGCAGAATTTGGATGAACCATATCCAAAAGAGAACTTTGGAGATAATAAACAGTGCATAGCAGGTACAATGTTCTATGCTTTTTCAGTCCCTGTAGTGAATATTGCATGTCCTTGGTACAGTTGTCATGACTTTATTTAAACAGTTATTCCAGTCTGCCAAAAAAAGGTATTGATTACATCATGCTGAATAGGCACTCACTGTAGAGGTCAACTTCAAATGGAAAACAAACAATCAACAAACAAATCAATGCCTCATATGTAATATATGAAAGTTGAGTTTTCAGAACATTAACCTCTCAAAACTTGCCTGCTTCAGAGGAGCATTAACTAAAAGCTATAGACTGACACCTACATCTCACTTTTCCTTGGCCCTTTTTCTTACAGTAAGAATAAGCAAAATTTTCTGTTTTGTCCTGTTTTTAGCTGGATTTTTCCACTAGATGAAACATCCTGTCCTTTCTATTTTGCCTTCTCTCCTGTTATTTAATCTGCTGGGTTCCTAGTCTCTCTCTGAAAAACAAAACAAAAAAAACAGTTCACCAACAACTGATATTCAATAGCCTCCCTACATAGGTCTTGGCAATTTAAACTTGTTCTTCTTATAGCAATTGTTAAGAGTACTCAATGATTTAAACATTTTTAATTCTCCATTGAACTGTAGTTAAAAGTCTGCAATCTAAATCAAAATGTCTAATGAAAAGTTAATCAGTTTCCTTATGCAATCCAAATGGATGGTCAGGGGGAAAGGAGGGGATGCAGTATGTGTGTGAGATACAGGTTTCCTTTCACTTTCCAAAGTAACAAATGCACAGAAAGGGTGGGGGGAAAAAAAAAAAAAAAAGAAAAAAAAGAAAGAGAAGAATGACAAGGAAATAAGAAAAGCTTACGTTGGTTGCAGGATCATTTTCATTTTCAGTAACACAGGCCTGCAGATTCAAACTGAGGGATTTGCAAGTTATCAGGATCCTCTTCGCAGGCTTTTCTTCAAATGGCTTTATCACCCCATTTGTCCCTGGAAACTCCTTTTTCTGAGGATTCAATGCCTGAAATAAGTTAGGCAATTTGTTATACATAGGAAAAGGCATTGGATTCCAAAACTAAGCAAGCTTCCAAAGGTCTAGATGATCACTGAAGCTCCTGAAAACCTCCAAAAGTCACTACTGGTATCTTCATATTATTGTAGTAAATGAGTGCTATTCCTAATTTATAGATCTGGAACCAAACTAAAAAGATTGCCTGAGGACTTAAATAATGTCAGAGGCAAAACTAGGTTTTGTCTAATTTTAGAACAGACTTTTTTCTTGCTTCCTTACTGTTTCTGAAATTTTACCTTTAATTTCTTTATATAAACTACTTCATATTTTCAGACTACTAACACCAAATTTTAGAATGACATTTCAGACTTTTCCCCTCCTTTCCCCTTATTTTTATACTACACCATTATTTCAAATCCATTAGTATTTTTTAGTAATGGTGTTTACTGACAACAGGCTGAAGTTTGAACATTTAGTGATCCTATTGTTAAGCCCTCAGCTAACAAAAAATTTCCATTTAAATTATATTCAGTGCAAGAAAAAAATGCTATTTGAATCCTGACATGTTAAACAAGCTACAGTTAAACAGAAGAGCAACCTGCACTTCCTACATTCCCAGGTAAACATTTTTTTTTTTCACATGGAGAGGCTTTTGTTCCTTCATCTGTACCTTGTCATTGGGTTTTATATCAATTTATGTTTGTGTCATCAAATTCCACATAATGAATAACACTGAGAACACTGTTCTTGTAACACTGCCAGTCCCAGAGAAGGTTCTGATCCTATAATATTTTCAGTTTGCTTTAATGCTTGCTTTAAACTAATTCAAAGCTTAGCTTGACAGGACTAGATGACCTCCAGAGGTCAACCACTCTGCAATCAGACGTGTGGAGTCTTTACTGAAATCTCTACAGACTAGAGATAGCTCCCCTCTGCTTCAAAGCTGAACTCTTGGGTCTACCCAGCTGCTTGCTCAACTACAATCCACTCCACCCAGTTAGCTCAGAGCAGCTGTATTTAAAACATCAAAGAATGTGAAAAAAAATCCCAAACTAGAAATTGCTTACTATATCAGGATCCAAAGAGAAAAGATTTAGTCGCTCTGTATTTCGAGAAGCTTTCACTGTTTCTTCTGTTTCTGTGATGTACTGTGGTGACAGATAATAAATTAGTTTTCTGCACAAGAACAAAAATCCATAGAGTTGTTAGACTTCTAAATGAACAATCGATGTTTCACTTGTAACACTTCCCACTTCTGCAGCAGTTATCCCCAAGAGCCTTCAAGCACTCTTTGCTTGTGAAGCAGGGATTTTCAGGCCATGATACTTCTATGGAATCCCAAAGTAGACCAATTAAGTAATTCAAGTTCACCTATGTTCACATATACTATCCTTTGAATAGGATGTCAGAACGCTGGATCAGTGCACCAAAATCACTTTAGACATTCCCAAGTTGAGGGGAAAGAAAATTGCAACAAACAAGCCCCACAGAAAAACACTTATGCCAGGCGAGAGAAGAAAGGGGAGCAGTGAAGCATTTCCAATCTAGCTTTTCATTAAAAAGCTTCTTAGCACCATCGACAATTATCTCATCCACACCAAGTGGTTTATGAGATTCAGAGGACAGAATGCCTCCCCTGACAGTACATCTTTCAATGAAGTTACAGAAGGCGATAAGCAGTTCAGAGCTTGTTTCTTTGCTAGTCACACAGGAAATCTTGGCTCTCCAAGGACCAAACTCTTCTGAAATATAGTTAAGATGAGCAAATATTTCACAGATAACTGTAAGGACCAGACCCTTAGTGACTTCACAGGTCTAAATCAAACTACGGTGTGCAGCAATTTCCTTACATCTAGTGGAGATTTTCTCACTTAAACAAAATGATCATCTGTTCAGAAAGAAAATTATTCCTGTCATTTGTCTTATCTCTAACAATTGCAATGTGTTGTGCTATACTTTTTAACCTTTTACAATATTAATGATCACCTATTTGCAGGCATTTTTCACATAGGAAACTCTCCACTAAAGGTGTACAGATAAATATAACATCCATTACTTTTGAGAAGTCTGTGTGCAAGGTGTTTTCTGAAGAATCTGTTTCTTCTTGAGAGCAATCATAATTCACAGCAACTTCTACAGGGTCTTGAAGAGAAGAAAAAAAAACCACAAATAGTTTTATCATTCTTTAAACCCAACTGCCATTCGGTTTAAAGGAAAAAAGAACCTATTCCCATGTTATTTCTTTTCATTCCCTCTAGTCTCATCACGTTAACAAATGGCAGCAATATTAATGTAAACCTCCATCCTCCTCAGCCTCATTTCTCACTGCTGCTTACAGTGACTTAAGCTATGTTTAAGCTTCCAAGCAGGAGGCCTGACTCTAATTAGCAAAACATCCAACACATTCATCCATGATGAATATTCACATCCACAACAGAGACACCTTGCTCTTTCAAGTCCTTTCTGATGCAGCACCAAAGTTTATGTCAACCAAAAGACTTCGGATTCCCAGTAAAGGGAGTGTTCAGTGAGGTAGGCAAGACCTTATCTGCCCTGTGGGGAGGGGAGGGATGCAGTCTGGACTCCAGGAGTTGCAAATGTATGGCTCAGAGAACAGCACTGTGCAGCAAGTCCTGTGCTTTACTCAGCTCACCAGGGACTGCTCTATTTTCACTAGGTAATTCAGACTCATATGAAATAAGTCACTACAGCCATTTAGGGTTCTTCTGCCAAGAAACCATCATGCCTTTTGACAAGTAAACTCCACAGCACGTTCCTGTTGCTTGTTAACAGGGGTTTTTTACCAGTAGATACTCCTATTGTCTGTTAGCCTATATTTTTGACCTTTTATGCACATATTTCTTCCTGTTTCATTAATATCCCTCGTGGGTGGGATTTTCAAAAGTACTTCTCTGTTCTGAAGTGTGAGTCTCTTGTGCCTTCAAGCTATAAAAATGTCTTTGGCTATATGAAGAGCATCCTGTCCTTCCAAAAATCAGAACTTATTAGAACCATCAGGCTGAAGACTTTAATTAGCTCTGAACTTCCCTAAGACTCAGATGCATGTGGACTCAAAGCTTCCACTCAGCTCAGAGTACAGGCAGTCCAAATCTGTATTAAGGTTTCAAGTGTTTTCGGTCTTAGAATTTCAGCTGGGGTTCATCCAAATTGAACATGGATTTATTATGTGGAGGAATGAGTTACTGCCACATGAAGAGTGCAGCATAATATAGCATCCAATTCTTTCTTCCACAGTGAAAGCATATTAATATGCAAACTCAAAAAAGCAAGAAATGAAAAGTCAGTAAGCTTTCAGGGAAAGAGCAATATACCACAACTGGGATATTTTTTAATACTCCAGATTTTTAAGAAAACAAAACGCTGGGGAAAGAACTGATCTAACCACTCTCCAGAACAAAACTTTAAAACCTTCAGACTTCCAGGACAGCAAAACACAAAGTACTAGCAAGATCATTGACAGAAAGGACTACATTTGAAAAAGAGCTGTATGTGCAAAATTGAGCCACATTGCTCTTGCTGACTTTGGGGAGAACAGCTTTACCTCCCCTCCAGCCTTTTGAAAATGATCTGTGGGGAGTTAGCTGACACTGTTCAGGGATTGCCAAGACTGGTATTGATTTCTGACGAAGCAGCAGGTACAGAATGCATTACAGACTCAGGCAGTTAAAATGATTCAATACTGATATCTGAAATTTCCAATTTTTGCATTTGATTAAAAAACCCCTCAACAATGCAAGAGACTATTTACTCTTACCAAGTTTCAGATCAGTGAGATCTGCACTTTTTCTCTCCTGAACGGTTCCCTCTGGATTTATTTGCAGGATTTTGTTGAGAGTGAAAATCCAGTCATCCATATCCTGCTCATTTTCAGCTGCCAGCACAAAATATGTGAGGTCATTCATTTTCAACTCAAAGGCATGTTTCCTAAGCCTGTTATTCTGTTGGAACAAAAGGAAAAGAAAAAATAAACACTAAAACTAATATAAAAAGGTACTGAAAAAGGAATCCATAAGATGGACTCATGGCCACTCCCCAAAAATAACATTCAAGCAAACTTCAGTGGTTTAAAGAAAATCCAAATAGTGTGATATTAATACAAGATTACATCAGTTTTTTCTTGGGTCGTTGTGCATTTAAGATACTCTGTGACCAAACATACATCTTCTATTTACTCACAAAAAGTGAAGACTGGACAATACTATAGAAGAGGATACCTCCCAAATGGAATAATAAAAGACCTCTGACAGAAAAATATAGCATTGTTACATGTGTCATAATTGTCTGAGGAGAACATCTCTAAAGAACAAGTCTCCTACACTTTACCAGCACATCAGATACTCAGACAGATAAACCAAAGTAGTTCTCAGTCATGTAAACATTTGCTCAGTGGGAACAGGACTTTGCAGGAGATTGCAAGAAGTCAAATTCCTGCACATTAAAAGATTTCAATGGGTACTTCCCACGTCTACCTTTGTTTTGGAAGGATTTTAAAAACAACTGGAGGGATCTCAACAATTGTTCACAAAAGGCAAAATGTGAGGTACAGTGCTGGTCAGCCATTGCAATGCTATCCTTTTCAAGTACAGAACAAGAACAAATGCCCAGGGTACTGGGAATTGATTGAGTTTGGAGGCCCGTTCTGTATCACCAGATTTTACCTGCAGTAGAAGGCTCAGCCATTAATTTCTGTCATAAGAATTAACAGGTACTTAGTTACTGAAACAGCTCAACAAAATTAGACAAAGTGATGCGATCTAATATAATGTGCTTCATTCTTCACATTTATCAAATTAGTGAGGCATATACCCCTTAGTCTTAAAGAAGCAGTTACATCTTTGTCCTTGCTTAAATCTGAAAGAACACCAACAAGTCCTACCCCCTAATACTTCATCAACCACTGACTATGGACATCGTTGCCACCATTTTAATTTCAATATTCCAGAAAATTTGTTGACAGATCTAACTGACCACTTCACTCAATTTTGTTTTAATTCATTAGCAGTCTCAAATAACATGACAGTGGTCTCCTGTAGTTCTGCATACTATAACTAGTTTTCAGTATGGTCCTGTGTCAACAAGGTACTAGGAAGTTCCTAAGCCAGATAATGAGATGACAGCGATGCTTTTGTTGAAGAGCAAGAGGCAAAATCTGATACTGATTAGAAGAGGAGGAGACTGAGAACTCAAGACACTAAGAATCAAGTTCCATGAATATTTTTTTCCAACAGCAGAGATGATTTAGAAGATTCCTATCCAATCTGTTGCTAATCACTTGTTCCACTTCTAATATTACACGTCATGACCCAGATCAGGAACCAGTTAAGATTGAACTACTTCTCCTGGAGCTACTTGGGTCAGGAGAGTCAGACAGATCTTGGCTTTTCAAATCAGCTGGGGATTTTGTGTGTATATGTGTGCCTGTGTGTTATTTTTTTAGCTCTGCTACTGAAAATTCTCTTATTAGGAAATACTTTTTTTCTCAAGTACTTTATGAAGGGGAATATTCCTTCTGGGATATAAATTTTAGCTCATTAAACACAGGGTAAAAATAGGGTTGAGTTTTGTAGCAATTGGTTCTTGGGTATTTGATATTTTTCTTGATCTTGAAATCTCTCTAATCCTCCAATCCTAAATTCAAACTAAAGTAATGCAAGAACAAAATCTTCACTATAACATGATACAGCATAAGGCCTTGACCAAGAGGTAGACATTGAACAAAACTATGCCAAGAATCTTCGGAGTGGCCTTTTAAAGATAGATTATTTGTAATGTGAATCACGCACACCAGTTCATGTTCAATCTATAAAGAAAAATGCTATGTTTCAATTTATCTTCAGAAAGTACCAAGAGCATTTAAAATTAATGTATTTATTGCCTATATTATGTGCTCCCCCTTATAGACATGGCCAAGATCTTTAAGTCAGACATTATCTAATACAGTAATACATCTCACATGCTGAATCTTAAGAACATCAGGGCAGGAAAACTTCAGTATCCACTTTTCCATCTGCACTTTACACTTCTGGCAAGCAGATGAGATCTACAGCAAAGTCTTTGTTTCAAATCTAAGGCCAACTATTTTCTTCCTGATCAGTTAACAGGAGTAACAAAAAAAGTACCATTTTTCAGTTTGCTCCTCTGTAACTCCTTCCATATGGCATGTGGACCTTGAGGTTGACCTCTAATCTTCAACACTTAATTTCCAGTTTAAAAATTTCTTCCAGAAGGAAATAATACAAGATTCAAAAAGAAACTATGAATGAGCTATAAATAAAACATCAGGCTAAGTCTAATGCCTGCAGGGTCATTCTTCTAAAATAACAGAATTGTTCTGGGAGCATTTTGTGCTTTATCTGGAGATGATTTATCTGGGCTGTTTACTACAATTTAAATATTCATCCTCTATCAAACAGGAGCGTAAATTCATTCATAGAGAGTTAAATGATTTCTAATGCTACTAAAATTCTACTAAATTAGAACTTTCAGATCACATTTTTTTTCACTAAATAATCAGTTTTACTTAACTTTTTTCCACATTATATTGTTTCCCTGTTTATGGCTAATCTAAGCCAGGTTTTGCTTTTCAGCCCTCTGAATCTAAGCTCATCACAGACTTTGAGAGCTGATGATAATTACACTGGAACCCCCTTGGCTTAGACTTTAACTTCTTGCTAGTGAAGATAGCTCATAAATTTGTGCATCCCATATTAAATGGCAATCAAAGAACAATCATGGAAATGAGTGTCTGGGGGTGGGCAAGAGAAGAACAAACAGTTCCACAAATTTGGGACAATTTGGAGGAACAGTGTATATTTAGATGGCAGCTCTCAAAAGTTCAGAAGGAGGAGAATTTCTCAGGTTTCCTGACCTTTTTTTTTTTTTTTTGGTCAGAGGTTATTCAAAAAGGCCAGAAATCTTGCAGTCAAGATACAACAACACAGCAGAATGGGATAGCATTAAATCTGCACAAAAAAACCACACTACAGACATGTTCAGGGCTGAACTAGAGCTCTGGCTGAGACTCCTTCTTAAAAGAAAGCACTTGCTGCAAGAGGAGCAAACAGTAATTTTTAGACAGGAGTTCTGTATAAGAATGTCGTCTATAACTTCTGCTACATTTCCAAGCTCCCTGTAAGAGTCTTTCAAGCCAACAGACTGACACCAGCAAGCATCACTGTTGTTCTACATATTTATCTCCATCCTGTTCTACAGCTGTTTGAAAAAAAGAAATACCTTTCTGAACTAAACAGAGGGAATGATCATTGCCCACAGAGTTGGGTACTGCAGGGGACTGCCAGCAAATATTTATTCTCAGAGTGAATTACTGACTGATTATTTTTCTTGCTCCAAAGGGGTTTAGGGGTGAAGGAGAGACTTCACAACCAACAAAACCCCGTGTTTATCAGAGGTCTTCCCTTGCATTACCTGAAAGGTTTCTTTCGAAGCTACCCTCAGATCAGCCTGCACTACAAATCTTTACATTGTAAGTAGTATAATTAAAAAAAAAAAGAAAAGGAATTGCCTTATTCAGTGACACATTGGACTAGATCAACCAACAGTCACACAATATTCAAGATAACACCTTGTTTAGAATAATTAAAAAAAAAAAAAAGAAAAAATTAAAAATAGAGACGTCAATAGATTAGAGGAAAGGCAGAACAAGATGGTGGGGGGTGGAAGCAAAGAACTCAATGTTAGGGGTAGCAAAAGGAAAACAAAAAAAAAGGTTGTGTTAGACATTTCTGGCTATTCATTTTTCCAAGCCACAACAATAAGGTCCAGTCCTACATGCTGCCATTAAGACTCTCAATCACCTCCAAAAGTGATCTTCAAAGAGACTCAGGATACAAGATTAATTTACCACTTGCCCAACAGCCAGTGCTTTGCAGCCTGAATCTCTTTACCCCACAATAGGCAAGCATGAGGTAAAATCTGACATCTAGGAAAATAATTTCAGTGAAAACAAACATTTCACAGTGTTTTTTATCATGTGTGCCATGGAAAAGGAGTGTATGCATCATCTGCTACTATAATTCAGCTGTGGTTTTGTAACATGTCAGTGTAAGCACTTGCATCAAATTCAAGAGCAAAATCAACAGTGCTCTCATTTCCTAAAAGTGCTAATGAGACCACTATTTCCTTAATGCATGTGCTCTTCTACTTCCCTCTTTAAATGTGTCCCAGACCCAAAGAAATACAATGAAACAAACTGGAACTTACCTGTACAACTCCTGTACAAGAATCCAAGAAAATACATCCCTTTGGCTCCTTTGATATTTTTTCATCTTTATAAAAATTCATAATATATGAGTTATCTGACAACTGTGTCAGCTGGAAGTAGCGCTTTTTGAATGACTGAAGTGGTGAGAGAAAACAATAATGAAAATTGTTGCACTGCAAATTATTTTCACTGATACTTCATTCACATGGTTTAAATAATAGGCAACTCCTGACTGAACCATTTTGCAGACTTCACAATATTACTTTACTATCATTTAAAATTATGTAATCAAACATGAGATATAAACAGCTAAATGACAATGGCAAACAAGTGTGCCTCTGTGAGGGATATAAATTCAAACGGAATAAGGAAAGAATAATCCTGTTTCCTTACCCGAACAGTAATGCTATTGTTTACAGTGCTGTTGAAATTGCCTTTATAAAGCCATCCAGACTTGTAAACTCCTGCTGCTAATCCTCCTCCTCCTCCACCACCACCACCTTTTGAAGATGAATGGGATGTTGTATCCTGTATGAAAGAAATGATTTATATTGCATGGACTCACTTTCTGAATTCTAAGACAAAAGAAAACTACAATGTGTGAATATCTGCTTGACAACAAATAATCACCCTCTCATTCTTTTCGAAATGAGATGTTATTAATATGCCTCCCATGCACAGGATGACACAAGAGACAAAGCTGTTCCACTAATTTCAGAGCTATTTAAAATATGAAATATTTTATAGGAGATAATGAGCCTCAATTATAATTCTTTATTTGATTTTAAAACAATAAATAACTCTTCTTCGAGGTGAAAAAGAAAACAAACTACCAAAAAACCAGAATACATACTTCATCTTTATCCACATCTTCATGATCGATTTCAAAGGAATGCGATGGCAGTTTCTCTGGTCTACATTCACTTCTGGGAGAGGAGGAACAATTTTATTTATTTATTAAAAATAACAGTGTACCAGCTATTTCAGGGAAGGAACCATCCCAAGCCCCCCATGGCAATGTCAGTACACGTACTGTGACCCTGTTGTCTCCTTTAAAAATCACTAGTTTTAAAGTCAGCTTCTTTCTTAAGCTATGTCTATCCTCTTATTTTCCTAACCCATGTTCTATACAAATGATGAAATACCAGTTCTTGTTCTCTTCACTGCTTTTCCACCAAAATGGGCAACAAATCTGCAACAACTTCCAAAGACGCATCCCTTTCAAGGTTGTCAAATGAATGAGACCAAAGTCTTCAATAGATTTTTCTAACCAAGAACATTGGAAATTTCATCTTAAAGCTTCTACACAGCTTCATAATTTCAGGATATTTTTTACTATTCAATATGATGAGCATAGCCTTAAAGCAATTTTTAAAAATACAGAGATGTCTCTTTGATGTGAGGTCATTTAAAATCTTTATATTGCAGACTTAAACACAGAACTGAATATGAAAAAACAAAGCACTTGAGCACTTACTGAATTTTAAGAACATGAGGAATTGCACTTATGCCCAGAGTACTTCCCATGCTGCAGAATGAAACTTTCAGTAACAGCCAAATAGACACAATAAAAATTGAAGGGTATTTTTAAATGGAGAAAAAAATTACATTTTTCTGTGGCCTGAGAAATTCCAACACTGCTTTCAAATTCCTGAAGATTACAGATCTCATCTTGGGAATCTTCAGTTATCATAAGAAAACCTACAGAAGTTGTTATGCTGAAAGCCATTATTTATCAGGAAGACTGACTTTTCAAGAATAAATAATTTAAAAAAGAAAAAAGTTGGTTAACTTTGACCCTTTTCCTTTTTAATTCATTCATTCATACTTAAGTTACAGATTAGGAAGACCAGAGTAATGAGCAATACTTAGTATCCAGGGCTTCACATTTTGAGACAAAAATTCATACTGTCTTATTCATTATTCAGAGCTAAAGTGCACTGCAATGCTCTAGGGGTGATGTGTAGGCAGACTGACCACCTGCACAGGTAACTGCACTGCACACAGGTACCTGCTACTTGTACCTGTATCAGGTCAGTCAGCTACTTTAAAGAAAAAAAAAAAGAACTAACATAAGAAATCCCCATCTCTAATCCCTGTGGTGCTATTGGGGAAGGGAAGGAGGACTTAGATATCTACTGGAGTAGTGGGATGCCAAGGCCTCACCATATGAAACAGCAACTCTGCCTCTCTCTGTTGCTCCATGTGCAGACAGTAAGCCCATTCCATGGAACCACAGCCCTTCCACAAGTCTGGGTACTTTGTGAGTTCCTTTGAAATAAGGAAGTCCTTCTGTCCCCTCAGCAGAGCTATAAAAGACTTAGAAAAGACAGTCCACTGCTGCTTCAGGTGTCAGATCTCACTGACCACCTATGAAACATTCAACTCAGATGTCTGTGTCATTCTCCATAGGAAGTTTTTTCCCTTCCTTGGATGGGAATACTTTTGGGAATGCTTCTCATCATTCTAGAGCAGGCAGAAAAAGTGTGGTAAGGACACAATCCTGCTTGGTGTACTCTTTTTTTCTACCTACTGCTGCTTCAGACCCATATGAATATGCATAATTCCAATGCACCAGACCTGCAAACATCTACCAAATGCTCCAGGTTTTGTATGGACATCAGCAAAAACTTTGCTAATGGCTATTTCTGTTCCCAGACTGACTGTCACCACAGCACACACTAAGCAAGCCCTGTGCTTCCTCTACCCTTCTGCTTGCTCAAGAAGCAAGAACATACCAGCACAAAGCATAAAATATAGTGTAAAAAGAGGTAGTGAGAGTTCACAGAGAGGAATTTAAGGGGTAGAAAGACCTGAGAAAAACCTCTAAGGAGGAACACACTCAGAAAAAAACTAAATAAAATGCTAAATATTTCAGTCTTGTCATGCACATGGAGCTGAGCTCTTCCCCAGTGCTGCAGCACCGCTTCAGTGGAATTGCACCACGGACTCATTGAGTGCTCACTGCCCAGGCAGTCAGCATCACATTGCAACTGCTTTCCAATCAGAAAGCATCAGTACTCAGGAAGAATAACTCTGACAAAAATCTGCTACACCATGTAGCCATTAGTTGACATGTTGTATGACTGTGTGAAACAACACAGCATGGCCTCGAGTACAGCCAAGTATGAAGTCCTCCATCATTGCTGGAGGCTGCTGAGTTCCCGTCTGCACACTGTAGATGGAAAAGTCCATGGGAGAGTTCAGCACACCCTCAGAGAAAGCAATTATTTTAGCCACAGTCAGATCTGGTGTTACAAATGATGTTCCTTTCCCATGATGCATAGCTAAGCACTTAATAGCCAGTGTACACTCAGATTTCTGACAGTATGACAGCGGTTTTGCACAAATCAAACAAAACACTGAAAACTGGGCATCCAGAGCTATCAACAGTGAGATACAATTCAACCACAAGGATGTATCAAGCCACTTTATTTTTCATGAGAAGTCTTACTCTAGAACACCAAATTTCATAACATGCATATGTAAATCAAGGCTGAGGAGACTGGGAATGGTATGAAATTAGGTGGACCTCAAATCAGCTCTGTTTAAGGTAGGTTAAGCTCGAAAGCCATGGAAACTTTGAGCAAACAAAATGTAGACACAGCTGCTATAACTCTGTGTCTAAAATATCAACCAGCACAGTATCCAAACCATTTCTGAGTGCTGTGTTGTGATACAAGACACAACCAAGATCTTGTTTCATTTTAATCCTCTATGCATGGGGGAAAACCAGTGAGATGTGAGACACCATATTATCCCTGGAGCAGGAACTCATGAAAGCAAATCGCATTAAGCATCATATTAAAATAACCTTTGCAGAAGAGGATCTATGTAATCAGCTAAAATGTACTTTTGTGCAGAGTAATGCAACCACATCTGTCAAATGCATATTTCATAAGAGAGAAGATGTTTAAGGTTAAGTGGAGAACTGCTGTGCTGCAAATATTTTTCTTGAGCACTAAATGCATTCATTTTCTAAAACAATCAGCACACTAGGTACTTTAGAAATTGTATGTTTATAAGCAAAACTGCTCTTAATGGCTTTTTGTACTACCATGTCCACTGCTCATAAAAATACTAACAGACAAGAGCAAAGGCAGCTCCAAGGGAAGGCTTGCAGCACAAAACCCTCCGAGCACAGCACCTGAAGGGCTGCAAGAATCAGTTTACAAGTTCCTGAAGTAGTCTATAGTTTTCAACTAGTTTCCAACCTTAGCCTGAAGCACCTATTCTTGTGTTATTTACGTGCATGTAAAACAATTTTTCATCCAGTGTCATGATCTTAATTCCATCAAAGGAGGCAGTAACACAGTTCATTTTGGCATTGAGTGATTTTGTTAACTACTTTCTAAAACCATGCTGAGGGCACAGGATACAAACCTGCCAGAAACAGGACTATGGGTGGCATGTTACACATTTAGAAATGAACACCAGATTTTAATTTCTTTCCACTCATATCAAGGAACTTTTTTCTGCTCCTCCCAACAACGTTACACTGATTTTAATATTCTGCCTCCAAGCATAGGAAGGATGCCCACTTACCCTGACACCTGCACAACTCTGCAGCCTTGTGCCATTGGTGCTGCACACACTGCACCCAGTTCTGTACAGTGCATCTATAAAGCACTGAAATCCTACTCTCTGCTACACTGGGTAACTAAAAGGAGAATTAATCCCAGTTAAAGGTGAGTGACATTTATGCATTATTAAGGAAAACGAAAAGCCGCCTTTCCCGTATCAACTGTGCTTTGAATACGCAAATACACTCCTAAGGGTTTGAATCAGCACTAATAGGGTTTGTTGATACTAGTGAATTCTGCAGAGTCTTGAACTTTTCTGAAGGACCTTTTCTTCCCCTTTTTAAAAATGCAAGGCACTAAAAAACACAGTTAAACAAGCAAAGTTTATGAGACAAAGGAAAGTGCAAATATGGGCAAAGCTTAGCAAATGACACAAACATAAAAGGAAAAAAATTAAAAAAAAAAAGGGAGAACTTATGCTGGATCTTACTGTGGTAAGTGTCGAAAGTCTTCTGAATACTGTTCATATTTGTAGTTCACAACATGCCACTGGGAACTGTAGTATTTACAAGCCTAAAGAGAAAAACACAAACAATAACAACAGAATTACTGCAAGCGTTTAGACTCAAGAAGGCTAGATAACTAATAAAGATCTCTGGAAGTCCTTTGTGCTAGAGAACATATTCTTCCCTTTTATAGCTGGGTGCACAGCTCTTAAAGGAAAGTCAGAATCATGTTTCCATATTTTGAAGCACAATTTCCCTTCTAAATCAAATGCACTGAATCATACACGATGGAGGAGGGGGCTGATAGCAATTTCACATGGTTTACTGATTCTCATCTGCTCTCTAGGAAGCATCATTAAATCATATAGTTACTGCTTAGACACTAGTTCAGGTCTGACTTCCTCCACGGACATTGATGATACATTTTTTTGTTTCCATCCTGTTTCATTACCTAAGACCTACACTGTAAATACATTTGCCCTACTCCTTTTATTTCCTGTTGCTGCAGCACAAGCCCTCTGCTTATTTTTCTGCCCTTAATGACTTATCTTTAATCTCTTAACAACATTCAGGAATATATTAATAGGAATATAATTTTTCACCAGTCTCATTTTCCCTTCCACACTGAATTTACTCAGTCATCTCGTTATCTTGTAGTTTTTATTATCTAAAAAACTTCTTGCTGGTTTTGCATTCACATTTGGAAATTGTTCTTAAGACACCAACATCCCTTAAATGAGACAAACAGACCTGAACAAAAACTATTCTGAAGGGCTTGGCTGTGTTGTCAAATAGACCAGAATAACTGCAATTTACTCAATGCAGATCTTTTATCAATGCAGTTAAACCCAACATGACATTTTGAAAGGCAACAAGATGCATGAAATATGTACAGTTATTGCTAAGGTACATAACTACAAGAAAAATTACACAATGTCAGAATTTCCAGTGATTCTTCAAACAGAGTGTAAATTGCAACCTGATATTTGTACAGTATGCCGAAGAATTTACTCTAGTATTGAACTATTTTCTCCCCACACTCCACGTGAAAATTTGCACCAGTCCACAGGATGGAAAGGAAGAAAAGGGAGGGATGAAGCCTAAAACATAACAGCAGAAGTTGCTGTCCAAGACCATAGGGAAAAGGAGGCACGTGAGGAAGGAAAAGGGCAGAGATCCACAGTGAAAGAGAAGCAGCAGCACTGAAAGGAATCTGAAGTGGAAACAGAAAAGACAGTGCCTCAGAAAGGCATGGGAAAGATGAGCCTCCAGGCAACAAACAGAACGGAATAAAGGATAGATCAAAGGTATATAAATACCAAAAGCATGCAGAGAAAGTAGATTAAAAGGCAATAAAGGGGCAGATCTCCTTCAACCATGAGTATTCTCTCTCTCCATTCCCAGTCTCTTCTGAAGTACCCATGGAAGTGATTGCTTGCCTCAGAGGGACAGAGAGGGGATTATCAGGCTGCTGGAGCAAACCTGAGATGGGCTGAAACCTTAACGGTGGAGCTTTCTAAATTACTCAGCGCTGGTTAACAAATCTCCTTTTTAAGTCTTGTGTAAAATACGCAAAGTATCCACAAATTATTTTAGGAACTCATCTTCTGTGTAGTCACAGTCTAACATCTTTATTTGGTTTAGAGTATGAAAAAGGTGGCAAGGAAGTGGGTGAACATTTATAGGCAATTCTTTCCCTCCTCAACACTGAACTGAGCAGTCCAGCACAACCAAAGGGAGTAATCACATTCCACGTGGATCTGGTATCTACCTTCTCATCTGACACCAGTCATCATTATCTTACAGGATGCAGAATAAAGTGTGACCATTAGACAGTATAATCAAATATACTCCAAGAATGAACATAATATTATGGTACTATAATTGAGTTACTCAACCCTGGCAGGGTCAGGTCCAAAGCTACCCCGACAACCATGTTCCTACTCCCCTCTAGGGTTGTTGGCACTTCGTCCTGGAATAGAGAAACATTAAAAAAATCCACTAAACCTCAGCCTTCCGGTTCTGTGATTCTTCATAAAATGATTTGGTCACTCTTGTACTCGTGGTAAAACTGCATGATAGTCACCTGTGCTGTAAGAATACTCTTAGAAGAGCAACATATGCTTTGTTCTACATAAACCAATAAAAAAGCTCATTGAACATTGTGGGAGGGTGAGCACAGACCCTCCAATTCACACATCACTCACTCTCTCCTTGGCAAATCTAAACTAACTGAACCTTCTACAAGGTCCTTCTACAAGGACCACTTTTCCCCTGTGGTACTTTCAATACCAAGTATTCCATTTCCAGATGCAATTAAAGCCCACAGAGAATTCTCAATGCAGGTTTTTACTGAAAACATTATAGGACAATGTGTGAACAACATAATATACAGAACAGGCCAAAGTATTTTAGTTTAAAACCATAAAGGTTTATTGTGCTCCTCCAAGAAAAAGCTAATCAAAAAAATCAAAGGGGACAAAGCAGCACATTCAAGTATCATTCAACAAACTCATAAAGGCAAACCAATGCAGTGCAACAGCTATCACAGTTCTTGAACCAGCTCACTGCAGGGAAACTAGATCTAGCTTATAAACCATACACTTAAAGTAAACTATAAACTTATAATCTTCTAAACTATATACATATAAACTATAAACTTACCAACACCAGGAAAAGTACAGCACTTTTTCTTCAGAACACCCCAACTTAACATGAAATACTTCTGCTGACTATACTGACTTACAATGTTTTGTTTTGTTTGGGGTTTTTTTGTTTTTGTTTTTTTTTTAAATTGGAAATGGAATTTTAACAATGAGGAAAAGTATCTGCAAATCTGATTTAAGGAATAAGAAAAGCATTTCTAGAGGCAGAAATTTCATCAAGAAGACAAAGCTGGATCCTAATGCTTCTGGCAAAGAGCAGAGGCACCAATACCAGGGCTGTTGAGCTGTGGGGGAGGAAAAATGTAGATGGAGAAATGGAAGCTCTGGGATGTGGGAGGGTTGGCACACATTTACATGAACTCTGTTAGCCAGGCAGGCTGCACAGCCCATTCCCAAGGGCCCTATCAAACTCAGGTCTTGACTATTTTTTTATTTCTTTTTTCTTGTTGCCCAGAGGGCTTATTTTTTCCTTAGAGAGACAGACAATACTGCAAGTTTTTTCCAGCTCTAACTTCTTAGCTCTGGTTCTGGCAATGACAGCATGATAGCTACCACTGTGAAAAAGGCACTTAAAAAAGATTTACCTCGCAATTGAAAGGAAAGGAAAGAAGAAAGGCTGTTTCTGAGGTGAAAAATGAGATGTTGAACAGGGCAGGGCAAGCCCATGCAAGAGCATGGAAACAGAAAGTAAAGACCTTCCAGAGCTGGAAGTGGCCACAGTGCTAGAGGAAAAGCTGTAGGATGGCTCCATGCTCTTCCCATGACATGCATGGTACTGCTCATAGAGCCTTCCCAACTGCTCCTCCCTCCTCTGACCTCTGCTGCAACAACCAAAGGCAGTGTGCTGGAATTTGGGAAAGTGGAAGGTGGTGTGATGACAGTGGCTTGAAGTTCAGCCCTCCACACCCAGGTCTACCCCAGATTCCTTATGCCCATGACAATCACAGCAGCATCACGGCGAGCTGCTGCCAACCTGGACCTTCATTCCGGAAAAACTGTTCCCAAAATAGCATAGTTCACACACACAGTAAAGTCCAGAGACACAGCATTAACATTAAAATTTAAAATTAAAAACATTAAAACACACTTATTTTAAAATATAAAACATTTTAAAAAGCATTTACCTCCTTTGTTCTCAAAAGATCAACTACCCTTTAATAAGTATAGTTCTTTCAAGTACTGAAGAAATTTAAATTTTGAGGTTGTGATAAGTAATAATAAAACTTCCTGGGTGAGATTCAGCAACAGGAATTGCCATTTTAACTTGATTTTGAAATAGGTAAGAGCAGTGCAGGTAACTTAAAGATCAAAAAGCCTCAGACATCAACTCTTTGGACACACAACCACTTTCAGAAGTTATACAGGAGGCAGTGGCTCTTTTAACATTTTGATTAAGAAAACTCATGTTTAATAATTACTTACAGATCCTACAGAAGCAACCTGCAAGATCTCAAATAAAAAAAGTCCCCCAGATGAATGACAAGGGCTCTACAAGTTTACTAGAAGTGATGATTCCCACTTGTGTATCCAGAAAACCTCCACAGGAAAATTCAGAGAGACATCCACGTGAATACTGTATTATTGTAGATAAAATTAACTACATTATTCATCAAAAGAAATTTAAATATTCCTACATTGTGATTTCATGTTGATGTTGTGTTTTTGACCTAGGAATATTACTTATTCTGCCCCTGAAGAGCTCCTATACACTCCTCCTCACCCAGCCCCTCATCAAAAAAGGCTACCCAAAAACTTGTCCAAGTAGCACCTATCATTTTTGGAGGGATCATCTGGGTTAAAGGCATTTCAGAAAGGACAGCTGACAGCTAATACTTATTTGTTTGCTGATTTTTTTTTCATATCTACCTAGAATTTCATTCCTACAGATGCACACACACAATCAGCAGGTATGTGAGTGTACATAACTGCATGATTCCTGAAAATACTGGCTTGATGCAAACCAATATGAGATCAAAGATGTTGCAATTAGGTAGCTTAAATATTACTTTGAATTGCAAACTGCAGTATCCCCTTATATTTCCAAATGAAATGTGGGGAAAATCCCAAGAGCTGCCATTTGATCTACATATTCAGGATACAGAGTTGGGAAAGGTGACGTTATGAATGTTTTTAATGTCTAAAAGGAAGAATTGTATTTTGTTTCCTGCGGAGTGTTTCTATTTTCCAAAATTATGGACCATGAGGGCAATGTTGACTGGCATAAATGCAGCAGATGTGCAGCAGACTCTGTCAGAAGTGAGAAATTTCAGAATACAGAAGTCAACAGCATTATGAAAGCACAGAATTCAAGGAAGTCAGGAATACTTAAAAAAAATCCAATGCACTGATGACAATTTTATTCTGGCTTTGTAAGTTTCTGGAAACTTCTTTTTTTCTTGGAACCTAATTTAGTTCCTCAGACTCCTCCCACATAAGAAAAGTTAAGATGGAAAAGTGCACAAGGAAAACATCCTAAGAAAACTACAGGTAGGGGAATAATCAATACACAAAATTATTACCTTTAAAATAGAGCAAGTAATTAGGCATAAATTAATAAAGGGACTCAGATATTAATCAATCATAAAATGTAAAATAGTTATTCTCTCTGCATGCAGAAAAAATTATCAAAGGTTATTTATTCATCACCATTTTATTTTAAATTTTCATTTTACAGTTTCAGAAAAACAGATGGTCAGATATTTAAAATTAATTCTTCTGCCTTACCCATTACCATAACGTCTGACTATCACCAGCAATGAAAGTTTTTAGTTCCTGAGGAATCTAAAAGCAGTATTAAGAGAACTGAGTAGACAGCTAGAGGCACAAACCTTCCACTACAGGCAGACAGCATCAAACACCATTGATACTGAAAGCTTTCCTCAGCAAGATCAGCCTCATCTTTCTTCAGCTGTCTTGTCAGCTCTTCTGCATCCATAAACTGATACTGCTCAGGCAACTGAGTCATCATGGCTTGCCTCTAAAGTACGGTTTATGGTGACTTGAGGAAGAGAAATCTGATCAAATCCCCAAGCTGTCTTATGTATAGATTTACCAAGGGCTGGGGAAAAAAGAAAACCTCTAATTTTTGAAGGACTGCAGCAATGAAAGAGCTAGAGGTGGAAGCAAAGCTTTCCTACTGTCACCAGTAGGAAACAAATGTCCAGAAGAGACAGACAGGATTTTAAGGCATTGACGGACTTCTGACAACCTTATTCAAATGATCTTGTCTTGTACACAAGACCATCTGAAAACCACCAAAGAACGAGGAGATCACGGATCTGAGTTCTTGAAATAATTTCAGTACCATGTCTTCACACTGCACCATATGAAGAAAATGAGTTTCCCTTCCAACATCAGACCTTTCCTTTGCAGTTCATTGACTGGCTCCATGTCTTTGTGTCTCAACTTGCTAAACTACTGAGACAGTGCAATATAAGAGAACAGAGGCAGCTGTTACTAAAATGCCTTCAGCAGGATGAAGCTGTAAATTGCCTTTGTGTATCTTCCCCTACAGTATGATTAGGAATTAGGCATTTGATCCCTGGTTTTAACAAGTCCAGGTGACCAACAGGCAGTCAAATGCGTACAAGATGGACACATTCACTGCTCGTGGTATCATACTGCATTTGAAGAAAGAGACTCCTCCATGGACTGAAGCGTTGGTTTTTACATAGTTCCAAAAAAGTGAAGGTCACAAACCCCACTCCTGCACATCTACCCAGAAGTGCTGAACACCCGCCTGGAAGACAACAGGTTGCTGCTGGGTCAGTACACATCTGTGCAATTGCTGCAGTGGACTACAGTCACACAGAACCCCATGCTCAGTTTTACTTAATTTTGGACTAGAAACCATCCTCTTCCTGGAATTTAATGTATTAAATATATATATATATAGCTTTTGACTTTGTGGCAAAATGGAACATATGCATTACTACTTTAAAACATGGTTCTTACTGCCCCTATTCCATGCACAGGCTTAGTCCCGTAGTACTGTTGTTTGTACTGCTTTTTTCCACTGCTTTGCTCCTCTCTCCCCCTCCCCTTGGCTCTCTGCTATTGCAGGGAAAGTCAATAGATGTGCTCAACATGTATTTTACCAGGTTGTCATTAGCATCCCCTTGGAGCACTCAGCTGTAACGATTCCCAGACACTGATACTGTGATCCATATTTAGACCCACCACTCTCTCTGTAAAGCCATGAACACAGTGCTCACCTTGCAACTTGTGGAACCTTAAAAGAAAAAGCAGACCCCAAAGTGCTGAAAGGGCAGGGAGGCTTCTGGGAAGGTAGATAATTCTACAAGCTATGTTATCTTTTAACCCTACTGTCAGATTAAGAAAGATGGCAAAGTTCAGGCAATCTGAGCTTGCAGTAAATTGTTATTGCTCTTTTTAGACCTGCTGAAAAGAAATAAGACCAGTCTGTAAAATGCCACATTGCACACAATTCATTTTCCTTGCATCTGCCTAATCTTGGACTTTATGCTTTCCAAGACCTGTGTTTGTCTGCAACTGACTTTTCCTTCACAAAATGTCTTGCAGTTGTAGCACATATGAAGCATTTTCTCACACTAGGAAGTTGGGTGTGAAAAATCCCAATCTGGGAAACAGAGGCACAGAATAGACACACTGTGGTTTATTATAAATGCTTGGAATTAAACTCCCTAGAGAAGTTGACTGAAAATTTGGTTTCCTACACCTGTTTTGTTAATGCAAATACTGAGCTACATTTTACACCTGTAGTGAAAGATGGGGAAAGGTCAGGTAGGTAGCTTAAGCACATTCCTCCAAACAGTCTAACCTGCATCTCTAATGTTCTGCAAAGTGATAACACCAGTGACAACCTGAAATATTCCCGAGGCAGCAGGATGAGCAATCTTCTCCTACAATCTGATGCCAGGTATGGAAACCACAAGAATTTGTTTAAAGGTAGAGCAATTATTCACTCCTGGTAGGAATGAAAGAACTCTGTTCAACTTTCTCCTATGAAGACAGAACAGACTCTAAATATCCACCATAAATATAAACCTCTACATACCATTCATAGTGCACCTACTCCTCAGATAGCTGTATGCACACCTCCAAATGAACACATACCTTGTGATAACTAATTAGCAGTGGTTTAGAGTCTTAAGAGTTATCTTTTTTTGTAAATATGTCGACCTTTTTGAAGTGCAAAGAGCATTCAGATCACCAATGATTAGCATGCATGTAAAAATGCCAACATCAATATCAGTGGACCAGTAGTGACAAGGAGTGCAGCGGGAAAACAGTACAATGACAGGCTGATCACTGCATTTGCAATTTTTCTAGATACAAACATCTCACAAGAGGCAACTGCTGATATGTTGTTAACCCTCCCCCTCCTTCTGGCCTTCAAAATTCAAACCTGTTTCAAAACACCTAAAGCATATTAAAAGAAAAAAGAAGTTAATTACAATCATAGCAAACCTCCCCCAAACCCTTGTTTTCATTTAAAATTAAAGGATAGATACACTAGATACTTACCTCTCTAACAAATAAGTTTTCTGCTTTTTGTTCTGCATCTTCAGGTACTGAAGGATACAGTGTCCTGATTTCCAGTGCAATTGTGTCTATCTGGCAACAAACAAAAAATATGCAATTTAGTCAAAGTGACAGAACAGCAGTTTTGTCTCATGAAAAGGTTAAGAACCTTGTTATCATGGCTTGCATTTTTAAATTTGTCATGCAGCCAACAATACATGCATACCAACAACTGCAACCCAGCTTCAGCCCACACACTCTATTCAATACTATCAGCTAAAGCATTAATTACAAGCAAGAGCCGTAATTTGTGTTCGAATAGATTTCTGGGAATAAAATTGTTCCAAGCAAACTTGCTTCAGTCTCTGAGGTTTCTGATAAAAAAATTCCTCAAGTCTTCCTTACATCCTCTCCCAGATATACATGCCAAATCCAGCAGTGATACTTGCTTCCTCCACTTCCCTTCTGTACCTCATATCTTTAAGGCAAAGAATGTGGAGACAGAACTAAAAGCTTTGGCTCTTTTGAAAGGAGAAGAGAGGGGCAGAGTCCTGCCAACAACTTGAAAAAGGAGTTCCACAGGACAGCTCGATGGTTGGAAAGTAAGGGGAACCAGGCAGCAGCTTCTCAGAGGGACATTCCCACCCATGGGAACAGGCAGCAGGGCAGGGCTGACAAGGGACTCCTGGTGCTGCCTGGAGCCTCCTTCCAGGCTCCACAGAGGCTGCACAAATTAACCCCCTTTTTTTGAAAGCAGCTGCTGACTGAGCTGGCTTGTCAGGCTCCATAGCAGGAAACCACACAGAGAAGTGTATCTCCAGAAGTTCTCCACCAGGAGCCAAGCCTCCCTTGGTTCCCAGCAGGCCAACAAGAGGCCACCAGCAGCACTCTTCTGTGTGACCTGGGGCCCCCGAGCTGGGGTCAGGCAAGGCAGCAACTTTGCAAAAACTCATAAGAGGAAGCTTTGGAGTGTTTGCAATTAAGCTACAGATCTGTCCTACTAATTTTCTTGGCCATAAAAGGGTTACCCAAACAGAACCAAACACCAGCAGCCCAGATTATGCTCTCAGTTACAATAGGGTAACTCTGTCACTAAAGACAGCAAAGGAATGAAACCCAGAGAAATCTGACCTCCCAAGCTCATTTTCTATTCCATTACAGAAAGGCACATTATTTCCAGAAGACTTATGGCATATAACCAGTTTAGTATGAAGAAGCACTACGAAGCAGCTTGCAGTATCTGCCGTGCCCCTGGAGGCTCTCCTTCCTAAAAGGAGAAAAGAAATCTCCAACTAAAAGGTGAAGTTTCTTTCTATAAATTGAAACACCCAAACTCTAATATTCATGTGCCTGGATATTATTGACTGAATTTTTCCTTAGAGTTTATCACAAGTGTGATTTCCCCTCCCATTCCTTTCTAAGTGAGTAATTGTGAAAGAAAGGTATGCATCACTCAGGCAGAAACATCATGGGATTCCCCAAACTGTTTCTGTTTCATCTGGAAAGCTCAGGATATAAAACATTTAAAACACTGGCTCTCACAAATAATGATGGTACCTAATGGACACCAGAAAGTGAAAAAAATGCTGTTGTTCTGAACAAACCAAGCACAGTTTCCTATATGTGAGTTCTTGGACTCTACCTAGCAGTATTACCAGCTCCGCATGAAGTGATTTATGCAATCATTTAGTCTATAAGTAAAACAGGCAGCAGAAGGAGAAGTATGAATTTTCAGTCCACGTTTAACAACAGATGTCTGAATCCTTGGTTGCTTAGGGACTTCCCAGCAGTACCCACAGTCTCTGGAATGCACCTCATTACTTTTACTTCACACATACGTGACATTTTAAGTCTCATTTTTTTAAGCAATCACAAGAAGACACAATTCCCAGAGCACAGCTGAAAACCCACAGGTGCCCCTGTGGCCCATCACACAAACTCTTCCCAGGGCTGGGGCCCTGCAGCCACCGGCCACAAAGCACTCACACTGTCATTCCAGCACACACTGCTGAAGATCAGCTGCTGTTTCCAGACTAGGGCAGAGTGGGAGGCCACGGGAGGAGAGACATGTGACGCACTCCATACCTCTCCCTGACCCCACCACGATGGTGAAGAGACCAACAACCTGTCCTGCTCACCCACAGGAAAACTTATCTGCCCCATTATTGTGCAGAAGATCGTTTCCAGAATCCTTTTTTTATAGATAAGACATATAGCAAGTCCTTTTTTTTACCTAGAACAACACTTCTTGTCTATTGATATCAACCATGACAGCTAACCATTCACCTAACGAGGCCATTGTTCCCTCCCTCCCCTTACCCAGCCTGTTAAAAAGACTGTAGCTGAACAAAACTTGTAACCCAAGCCCACTGTGGTACTTTCCTCTGCTGTCCTTCTCAACAAGACTGCACTTGAAAGAAAGAAACACAGCCATGCAAACCTGAGAAATCAGGTAACACTGGGCTTGTGCATTTGTAGACGTTTACAAAGAGTATGACAGGTTTATTTACAAAGAACTGAGACATGGAAAATGTTGCATATTTTTATATTTAAACTTGTGTTAAAAACTGCAAAGCACTTCCCTTCTGAGAATTAGTTATGCTTAACCACTTAGCTGCAACAGCTTGGCCACAAAGGCACTTCCTGTTCATAGTTGATTCCTTCCAAAGTTAAACACTCTGAAAGGCTGATCAGGCATTGCATTATTCACCAAAACCTCTTTACTTCAGAAAACAACTAAATTTCAACAACAGGTTATATGCTTCTGAAAGAGTCATCAAAAAAAGAAAGAATTTTATTTAGAGAATTCTGTGAATTTAGCCTAATTTTCTAATGTTTAGGCAATCATAGCAATTGTCTGTTCAAACTAGAGGCCAATTACCCTCTCATTTGTGCATGCAAACTATGATAATCAAATAATGCAGGTATCAGTCTAAAACATGCAATTCTATAATTCTTCTGAATTATTTTTAATCTATTTTATATAAATGTCCTATATCCAACCATGATTTCTGACACTGCCAGGTGGTCTCATTTGCATAAGCTCTTGGCCCCAGGTGTTGGGTGAGTTATAGGATGCAATTTCACTAAGCATCTTCTCTTGCAACAAGCACCTTTTACAGTGAAACACCAAAGTTGTTATTGCTCCTTATCAGCAACTAATTAGGAATAATGTTTTCAGGCAGTGACTACTTCCCAGTGACATGGTGAATTCACCATTTGAAAATGGAGTTCAAACTCCATTAGCCTTTTCAAATATTTTCAGTCTGAATCTCTTCTAAATAGCTTTTAGTCTGAAAGCATGTTACCAGTGGTTAAATCTTTAGACAGATGCATCAACAATGATGGTATTTACTTCCTGCAAAGGCTGCCCTCCTAAGAGAGTTAACCACATAGAGCCAGACATGTTTCTCTCTTTTAATGTTTAGATTGAATCTCTCTAAAGAAAAGCTGCTCAGCCCCATTTTCAGATGTACTTAATGTTACCAAAACCTGTAATGAGTTAGTCCATCAAATTAAATTGCAGGCTAAGGTGCAACCACACTGTACAAACACCACTCTGCACAGGCCCCCTGCCAAATGGCTGGTCTGCTGTCCCAGCACAGACCTCACCTCAGAGGTACATGTATGGGGGCAAAGCAAACGGGAAGCAAGCACATAGCACATTTTAAGGACAGATTCTGCCCTGTCACTCCCTGAATCACATTCAGTACAAGAGGTTATCCTTTGCACACAGCTTGCTTTGCTGACTGCATTAGCTTGCTCTGCTTAAACAGTTGGAGTGCATCCCTAGAAGTCTAGACACTTCTCACTCTCCTGCTCCTGCCAGACGTTGTGAACTTGCACATCAAGGATACCCATAACCCATTAGTCATGAGAATATTGGACTCAATTTCTGCTCCTCTAAGAACGAGCAGATACAGCCTGTCACATGGAAAAGTGAGAGCTAAGTCACATGCTCCTGAAAATAACCCGTGACCTCAGCAGAGTAACTCTATTGATCTTAGAAATAACAGTCAGGTTTACAGGGGTATTTCCAGGGAGGCTCCAAGGCCTGCAGTGATGGCAAGGACCAGCAACTGCAAAACTCAGCCCATCTTCTAAAGCCTCTTTAGAGGGAACAGGGTACCCAGGTGGGCTTTCAAAAGCCCAAAAGAGCCAGGAGCATATCAGTCTGAACTTCATTAGGTTTTACATTATGCAGGTAAGCTTTGCCATCTTACACCTGTCCTAATTTTGGGCAATGAATTATTGTTTCTACTGCAGGTTCAAAAACAGGCACTTGACTGTATTTATACCAACAGCTTAAAAAAGTCTGTTTCACTTTACAAACAGAGGCTTTGAAGACTCACATGGGGGGAGGAGAAGGAACAAATTTTCACAGCCCAGAGATTTTAACATGTTTTTGTACCATACCAATTGGAAGTGTCTATTAAATACTTTCAGTTACCTTTTCATGAAAATTAACTTCTATTTACCAACATACCATTAATACATGTTTAGTTAGTACAAGCAAAGGTATTAAAGAATGGGTACTGAGCCTGTTGCCACTAAGGGAGAGAACTAATGATTTTATGTAAGACTTGAGATCCTGAAGAGATTTGAAAAGAGGTTGGTGGCTGCTGAGTGAATTCCAAAGGATGGTGACATGAAGAAAGGATAAAAAAAGACTTATGAAAGGATACTGCCTTTTTTTTTTTTTTTCCTTGCATATAAGTCAGTGCTTAGGAGCAGAAGTACAAATATATGACAATGAAACTGAGCAAGACTAAGATGTGAAAGGTTAAAGGTGAGAGGAAGACCAATTTGAAGGAAAGTGTCACACTTTTTTCAAGGCCTCCTTTCTGGTAAACACATAGGAGAAAAACAGGAATGCCAGACAGCAGCAGTTCCACTTGCCAAGTGAAAGTGTGGCCAGGTCTGGGGAACAGAAAGTGAAAGATGCACAGTAACCCAAAGGTAAGGATGCAAAACTACCAGGATCACCTCCTAGCTTGCCTTTTTTATAAGCACAAAAAGAAGCCAAGAAATACAGGGCAAGTGCTGTATTGCTGCAGAAATTTCCACTGGCCATTGTTTCATAGCACAGCAATGGAAAGGAAATTTGCTCAAAAGATCCAGGAACAGGTGAAAAATGAAGCTGAGATAATATGCTTTTTCTGAAATGGAAACTGGCTTTGGGAAGGCTGGAAAGTTATAAGGAAGGCATTACTAGGAAAACGGGAAGTGGAACTGATGTGCATATTTTTTTTATTTTAAGGGATTATTAAACACAGTTAAAAAAAAGTGACGCATTTTTTCCCCAGCTGAAGTAAAACCAGAGAACACGTCTTTGTAATGTATACATCTTGTATGCTTCTGTTGAGATGCATGGAAATGGAGGAATATGATCTATCGGGTTCAGATTGATGTAAAGAATTCTCTTCTGTGATTCCACAGACTTCACATAACATGTTGGAAATGACTACCAGAAGCCTTGTGAGAACAAGTACATTCTCTCTGAGTGCAAGTCAATGAGAGAAAGCAATTTTGAGATTAAACTAAAGCTATGATAATTGATCCATACCTGATGAATGCGCTGAAAAAATAGATCCAGAAATGGGAAATTATTAAGAGCAAAATTTTCTCCTATGTCCACTTCCTCAGCTAATTATTTTGATGGGATCTCACCCTGAAGAAACTTTAGTTCATAAGATATGCTCACACATGGGCCCAGTTTGGGGTTGCATCAACACTGAGTTACAAAGTCTGCAGCTACTGCAATCATTAGTTAAACAGTGTCCACTGTTTCCTGCAGTGTTATCACACTAAGTGCCACTCTGAGCCTGAGCACCTCCTAATTCAGTCAGACACAGATCACTTTCTGCTCAACGGCTGACCCAGACTTCTGTGCACAGGTGGTACTTCAGGAGGACAGAACAGGCATACAAATAGAGACTCTGCAAGTGGAAAACATGCCTGGTAGGGAAGCTCTGCAGTCCTGTCTGGCGGCAGAGGCTCTTGCTACTGCCACTGATTTCAACGGAAGATAACAAAGATGACAGGCTTATTGCAAGGATATGGACCCTACCTACTACTACTGCTCTTCTGTGAGTACAGGCTATCTCTACCATGCAAGTAACCCTCTCATCTGTCTTAACCTTTTTTTCCTTATTACTCTTTAAAATTTATTTAAAAATTTATTTAAAACTATGCTGAATAGTTGCAAAGCATAACACAGATGAAACAAAATAGAAGTAGCTACTAAAATCTAGGCAACAACTGCTCAAAATGAAATGCAAATAAGGATATGAAAATATATGCTTGCCAGACAGAGCTTCTGCAGTAGGACATGATTCTTCTTTCACTGGGAGGGGTTTGGTCCATGGACTTGAACTCAGTTACTCTAAATCAAAGGGCTCAAGTGCCTTGTGACAGCACACAGTATGTCTAGTCAGCTTTGTAATGCTAAATTTCAATTTCATAAATTGACAAATGTGCCAAATGGACAAAGGAATTAACGATAATGAGAAAATCTATTCTGTTTAGTTTTCTCTCAATCCCAAGAGCACATTAATTCAGTTAATGCCACCAAGGAAATAGAGCCATTTAGTAAAACAAAGCAGCCGATTAGATTAAGCTGGCCTCATAGGACAGCAGCAGTGCCATGAGCTTATGGGAAGGGCCCTCACACAGCAGCTACAATTGGTCGCAGAATTGAAATGTATTTCCATTTGAGAATTCCTATTCATCAAAACCTAAACCTTTTACAAAGATGTGTTGATTTTGTAAGAAGTTGCTGTACAAGGCTCGTGCACTTGCCTGGCAACACAACCTCACTAGCTGCCCAGTAGGCAGCCCCTGCCCACCAGAGCTGCCCCACCATGGCAACTGAGAGAGATGGCCCTGGACTTCCAGGTTCTCGGTTTCTATGCAGTTTGCCAGGACAATCAATGGAGAACACAGGATGAGGTCAGGCAGCTCCACGGCTGCAGAGTTTGGGATCTACTGACTGTCAGCATCCCACTATGGGAGCCGTCCTTAGCACCGGGGACTTCAGTGGCCAAATACATCAAACAATAAGATCAGAACACATTAAATTAGACTATAATAATGAGAGATTTGAGCACTGGCCAAACTACCACTGTGCTGAGTAAACAGACAAGCATACATTATGGAATAACATGTTTAGTGATTTCCCAAAATAGATTTGGGAACAACCATGGCTTTGAGCTTTATCTAATCCTGAATAGTAAAGTCACACATGTCATATACAAATGTCAGAAAAGAGAACCTAGTAGAAAGAAGTTAATTCAGTGGGAGGGAAGCAAGACATTATGCATGAATTAAGAAAATATTAGACAGTCCTTGGACAACTTCTGTCTCTCCCTCTAGCAACAGAGATAAAATAAACGAACAAGCAAACCAAAGAAAAACACATATTTTTCTTGTACTTACTGAAAAGTCATCATCAGGGAACAATATCAGATCCTTAAACGGGCTGTCCCCAATATTTTTTTCAATCTCTGTGATAACAGCTTCATAATCCAAAGGCTCCAAGAGTTTGGGTTTTTCCTGCTGTGGAAAAAAGGAAAAGATCAGATAATTACTACGCTCAAATTTGCTTCATCCTCTCTCATAAACTGAGAACTGTTGTAGTTTTTCTTTTATAAACTAAAACATGAATGACTTTTTCTCTCAACCCATTCTTCTCAGCTTGTTGAAGCTGAGCTCACGCGAGAGAGTGAAAGTAAGGAAGTTGGGCCAATTGTAACAGCCACACTCCACCTGACAACTCCAGAGCAATCTACCAGCTCCTCACAGAGACCCAAATCACTGCATTCACTGACCTGGCATTCTCAGGAATTCTCTCTTTCTCCATAAATACATGCACGCAAATCAACAGACACAGTTTGAACTGAACATAGATAGGACTTGGAGCTAACATGTTTTAGAATAAAAAAACCTACTTATTTCTTCACTGTCTCACCCAGTCCCACCTTTTGAATTGCTAGTAGCTTGTGAATGTCTTCATATTGTTTTACTTGGTAATAATCCAAGATTATTCTTCTGGCATAAGCTATCTGGTACCCACACCCCTTGGTCTCTCTTGTCAGAAACTGGAGTTTAATAATCATTGTAATAGTACTATTATTGTCTGAAATGGGAGTAAAGTAAGAAACCACCACAGGAACCACCAAACAAAAGTCACAATGTCTTGAAGTACCACCCAAAAATAGAAAAAGAGAAGCCTGTCTGACACGCTAGAATACCTTAAACAAATGAAGCCATGTATTAGAGTTAGATGGTTAATTTAAAGATGTAAGCATGAGAAAGAGTGAGTGAGAAAGGGCAAGAGAATTGCCAGAAGGGATGGAAAAGCAGGTGATGAGAGAGAAAAAGTATACTAGTGAAAAGCAAAAGTGTTCACTTCTGCTGAACACTCCTTCAGTCTGATGCAACTGTGGACATTAAACAAGTTGTATTTTATCCACTGTTCTTGCATTGGGTTATCCTGATCAATATAAAGTTTCCCTCCCTCTTCCCTAAACCAAAACCAAGGTGTGTTGAAAAAGAAAGCTTGGACATCTCCAGAAAACAAATTTCTCCAATGGACAATCACATGATTGTTCACTGTATTTGATTTTTATTTACACATACATATTTCATTATGGTCCATTATACATACAATGGCTCAAATATAAAAGTCACTCTCTCTTTTGACTATCTTCTAAAGAGTTCTTGCTTTTTACAATTATCACAGTCACCTCAAGATTTCTTCTCAGCTCTTGTGAACAGTTTCCCTTCTACATTGAGTTCAAGACTCCCTTTGGCATCAAAAGCATCTATGAAAAGTTTAATTACCTATCAGTAACACAGCCACATAAATTAGATTAAACCAGTGGGATACACATGTTCCTAGAAGGTTATTCAATTGCTGAACAGTGGGTGCTAGAAGCACAGAACAAATTAGGACCTCCAGAGACCACCTACTCCAACGCCCCTGCTCAAAGCATCAAAGCTCCATCAAAGGATGGAGAGATAATTAAAAAAGTTAGAACTGCTCCTTCAACAGTTCAGTCTATTACCTCTCTTCTCAGTCTATTAGCTCTCACAATCCCACTTGCCAGTTTAAGAGTTAATAAACTCCTAAAAAGAATTAGGACTTAGCGTGCACATGCCAAAAGCACTATATTGATGCTGAGGCATTAAAGAACTGTAAAAGACAGGCAAGACCAACACATAATAGTAACAAACAGAACAAATAGCCCCATACAACCTGGGCTTGAACAATTCCAGGCACAGGGCAACCACAGATTCTCTAGGCAACTTGGGAAGAAACTGCTTTTAATGTTTAATTCAGACTCTGTGGCAGGACTGTACAATGGTTGTGTGATGTTCAGGTAAGACAGAGAGCTCTACTAGGATACATGAGACTTCATATTACCCTAGTCACAGCATCTGAAACTGTACCAAGCAGGTACTTGTCCCTGGCCAGCACTAGTTGACACATAACTATCCAGTCCTTCTAGAGCAGCTCTTGGGTTGAGAAGCAGCCATATTCTTAGTGAGGTTTCAGTCTGTCGTTTGCTGACAGCGGTTCCCCATAGGAACTTAATGGGGTCATCTGGCCATGTCACCATGCACAGCTTGCTCTCGTTCCCTTTCAAATTATGTTAACTCACTGCAGCATCCTTTCAACAGGAGTTTTAGACTTGCCATCATTAAATCTGTCATTATGTCTATGTATTAAATATTCCTCTACAAACATAAGCTGCATGGAGATAAAGCCATGACAAGAAAAGATCAGTGCATGCTGAGTGTACCCTCTATGCTGCACCACTCATTTTGGTAATGATGCTCAGGTCTCAACAAAGTTCACTCAGTTCAAATTTAGCAGAAAGCAAACTTGTAGTAGTACAATTGTTACCTTCAGTAGGAAACCTTAAAGCAACCACCTACAAGAAAACTCAAAGTGAAATAATACATGCACTGACATTTATGAGGCACCAGTGTTTCACTGAGACATTTTTCCTATATCATGGTTTCACTAAAACATGAACATTGCTGCAGAAAGTCTGTGACATCACACTGAGAACACCCCCTTTCCAAAGCTGATAATGTCAGGTTAATGGTTTTGCAACAACTTCAACTTTTAACAAGTCACAGGTGCCACTGAAATCATAAATGTCCACTCTCCTAAACCAGACATGTCAACACAGTATTAATCTTGGTCAGATGCTTCTTGGAAAAGTCATGACAATTAGCTTTCAAAATCTCTTCAAAATAAATTAAGTAAACAAATTACACAAGTAGCCACCTTCTTACTGAAGTCATAGACTATAGAAAAGCTGGGAAATCCCAGAAATTTTTGGACTTCTCTTGAAATATGGGGAGATCCATAAAAACATGTAGCATTTACAGGTTCTCTATGCCCATGGAAACCACCGTTTTTGCAGAATGAAGAGGCATTCCTTCTTCCCCCTGTAAATCCCTGTAAGGTTAGGGTGAACACAGGTACATCTGCTTAAAAATTAACATTTCACAGACGTTAGGATGCAGGTGGAGGCAGGGTGAGCTATGTTACAATGCCCTCTCTTTGCTCTTCAGAAACAGGCAATGCTTAGAAAGCCACTCCTGAGAGCTGCTGAAACACTCCAGGGGAAAACCTCTCCTTGGCAGCTGCAAGGTCATTTCCATGAGACAAGAATACAGCTCAAGAAAACCCTGAAGCAGAGAAAGGCAGCAAGCCTATGAACATCACTGTTCCCACAGCACTAATTCTCTTGCTCTCAGTGCTGCAAAGGGCATGATCTGATGGAAACATTTTAACAGATGTTCGCAGAAAAGTCTTTTGGGAAAGATTTCACATCTGAACGAAACTTAAGTAGGTGTGACATTATCAAACTTACTGCAAAACTTCTCCGTGAAGCACCTGAATATTTATGGTGATGTTATTCTATTGATGCAATAAAAATTACTTTCTTCCTTCTATGGCATTAGAGCAAAATCCTGTATAAAATGCAATACTGTATTATGCCAAATCCCATAAATCAGAGGTGCAAGTAATTGCCATCCTTGTCAAAACACTGGCTGCATAGATCATCTAGTCCATTCCCTGCCAACATCAAGCATGGTGGTATAATAAACATGATGCCTCTCTTCATCAATTCTGCACCTTCCTACAGACCTTAAAACTACACACTGGGGACACCAACTCCACCCTTTGCAGAGCCAGTACTTTGGACTTGGCAAAGCTCAGCGCTGCAACGCTTAGTGTTGCAGTTGTGGTGGGAAGTGGCAGATAGTTAGTTAGTTTATCTCTAGAAAGTGTGGGATGGCTACTCACTTTTCTCTTCACAGGCAGACAGAAGCTGGATTAGTAAATTTCTCCCTACAAGTGCTAGCAGAGATCTGTAAATGAGTAGGGGTGATTTAAAGCTAATTTAATAACCATAGTCCTGCCTCTTCTCCATTTAACTAGTCTGCTCTTTTTGGAAACAGGCCAACTTGGCAATGTGTGCCAAGATTGAATTAGGCTGGCTTGGATTTTTATAATGCTTTTTATATTCTCCATATCAAGTCAGTAATGAATTTAGTTGTGCTGAAACGGTTATGAATGCATCTACTAAAGAGGCACTCTGACTCCTCATCTGCTACAACAACCTCAGCAGTACCATTTACTTCACACCCTGACACTGCTGTGGAGTGTAGTTTTGAATTTTGTTGAGCCAACTCTTCCAAATCTTCTGGAATACTGAAGAGCTGTTAAATGAACATTGGAGCCAACACCCCAGAAGAATAATCTCTATCTAATTTCACACAGGTGAATCAGCTCAGATTTCTCCAGTGATATTTGGCTTCACTGCCACTATCTTCTGGTCCAGGTACAAAAGCATTCTTTTCCTCTAGTAATAATGACCAAAAATATTCATAGAAATGATGTTACAGAATCAGATATGGTACCTGCCTGGCTGCTAGGTGTACAGCCATCGTGCACTGTTGCTAGAACCCATCTTCTTAATTATATATCACCCTTCTAAAGTCGTATTTTTGCGAACATTCCCTAAAGGACGAAATGTAACAGAGACCAATATCCTCAGGGTAGTCATCCCAAGCATTTCCCCATCTTAAAAATAAAGTAGACCAAATGCTGTGATTTTCTAATGCTTTAACAACATATTATTCCAACACCAAATCCCAAAAATTTAACATTTATTGAATTTAATACAAACGTTTAAATTACTTCCCTCTCTTCTGCATGCCAGGAAGAAAAAAATTAAAGAAGCAGATAAACAGAAAGAATTTAAGTTGATGGACTTTAGTTACCTGGACTAAAACACCTCTGTGACGGGAGAGTCCACTGTGTGCTCATAGAGTCAAAACAATTGTGATGGCCAGATTGGTCGAGATCAAGCAAGACTCCAATTCCATACTTCATCCAAGATATGGCTTGTCTAAAATTACAGTTCGTTCCAGTATACATTTGAAATACTGAAATAGGCAGACTTACAAAAGAAAGGGCCACTTACTAATAGCATTGCCTTCCTTCATTTTATAGAGTTCTTAATATTATTAAGCAAACCTAATCCTACTAAAACTCACAGAAGTAAATTAAATTACTTTCTAGGTTAACATCAGTGTGAAGTGCTTCTCACACTTCTTTTATTCTTCCTTTCCTTTTCCCAGTTAAATACTCTGTCTCTGGACATAATATGTTTTTATATCTTTTTATATGGTTAATATATGTAGTTAATTATATTCCACTAGGACAGGCCACATTCAGTTGAATATTTCTTTGCCAAACCTATCCAAACTGAAGTTAAAGAAGAGCCAGGACTCCATGACTTTTGCAGAAGGTATAACATAAAGGCTGAATTTAACACCACCTTCAGACACACTAGTGACACAGACTGCCCAGCAACTCTGAGGTGTGCTAGACACTAGACACTCAAGAAGCTGAGGCTAGAAAACAATTTGGGTTCTATGGAGTCAACAAAACTTTTGCATTTCTGCAGGACCAATGTATGCCTCCTCTATTCACCAAGAGACAATACAGCAGTTTGATGCCTGGGGTGATTTCCACAGGAAGAATGTCTCCATTGGGTGCACCTTCCCACAACCACCACTGGCTGAGATTATGGGTAAGCAGCCCAAGACCCTGTGTGCTGCTGGCAGTGAGCCCCATGGCAGCATTTGTACCCAGTGAACAGACACAGTGCAGCCATGCAGGGATTACAGTGTCCCCAACACCCTGAAGCAGAACTGGGAGTGACAGGTCTCATGCACTCCAAATGGTCTCATCCCATGGGCCTCCCCATTCTCCACTCCCAACACACTCTACATCATGTTGCAGATTTCCTTTAAGAAAATAAGTCTTGCATTTCAAGCACAGTGGAGGCAATTCAAGGTCTGCAAAAGGTATTCAGGGAATGGACAGCGAAGCACAGCCGGAACCAGGCAGACGGTCTCTCCTTTTGATTTAGATCTCCCCCTTTTTACGACTGCTTTGCCGGTTCTGCATCTATTTACAGTCAACAAACCCTCTGGCCACATTACAAAGGCTTTCTTTGGCTCAGTATGTAATCCATAGTCAACAAATTTATTAAAATTAGTGGCACAAGAAAATTTTCTTTGACACACCCCCTCCCTTCCACACTAAAATACATTCACTTGTCAGGTCCAATATGTTTAATTTCTCGTGACTTTCAGTAAACCTCACAGAATTACGCTTGGAAAGAATCCAGTCAGGGCTGCACAACACAACTGATACCCTCTTCAGTGTCAGCAGTGAAGCCAATGTGCCAATAAATTTCATTAAAAAGATTGCCAGTTCCCACACAATTCTGCTACAGAGAAAACAGCAAAGGATTACAAAGAATTCAACCCCCCCCACACTTCCTAGTGATTCAGAAATTGCCAAAATGCTATAGTACCCATCAGGTCAAGCAGAGCAAAAGCAGTGAAACCTGTTCAAGATCCTACTGGGAATAATGAAAGTGAAAAGTAATTTTCGTTCATTAAAGCCTCTTTATTCAAAGAAAATTCTGACTGACACGAATAAGGGACCTGCATGACTACATGAGACTTACTATGTACAAATATAGCTGGGATAGAACGAACCCTAATTGCTTGCATTACCATTGTTTCATGGATCAAAATCTATAAAGATCTACACTGTATATTTTCCAGTTTTAAAGGTTACTGTAAGAGAATTCAGCATGTTAAGTATTTGAGAAATGGAAGCACCTCTCATCTGGCTGAGCCAACTCAGAAAATTTTCACTGTAACTGATGGGCCAGCTGGAGCCATCAGAGCCTGCAGTGGTACACGTCGCTTCTCCAGCACGGCCACCAGTGAGCGACCACAGCTAAGGCTGCTCAAACCACAGAGACCTCTTCTCAGGCAACGGGGAGTGACCTACTCTTTCTAATACTTCTTATTTCTCAATTTAGAATTTATCGTTGCTTTTGTTATGAATTTTGAAAGCTCTAGGCCTCATAACACTACCTCGCTCATGGTTAAAATGTGCAAGCCACAGAGGACTGACTGTTGGTTCAGCAAAGCATCCAGTCATGGGGAGAGAGGAGATGCTCCATGCTACACTGCTTAGTCATATGGTTCTCCTGAATTCTGTCTCTCTTTGTGATTAGGCACCGGGTGCTGTAAGCTCACTGTGGTGCTTTCTGAAGGTGGAAGGTATATACACAAGTATGTGTATCTTCATTGACTACCACCTGTCACTTTAGATAGTGGATAAAATTATCAGTACAGTCCGCAGAAAATATTCAAGGTAACAAGAAAACAACTAACTTGTCCTCCCTGTTTACGCAGTATATGGAAACTTTTTAATATAGAGATAAACAAATTTCACTTAATCATACAACTCCTAAAATCAGCCACTGACAAGACCTCTAATAAAACCGCTAAGTTTTAAAATTAAATTTAATCAGTTGGCTTTTCAAAATGTCAAAGATGACAGCTCCTAAACAGTGAGGACTTCTGAGGCGTAGACTAAATATTTGCCCATAGGTCACTTCAGGGGAAAAACAAGAAAGTTTTGAAAAGCATCATAGGGTTGTTTTTTTTTTTTTAAAGCTTAGTTTAACTTACACAAACCTCTAAACTGGCAACACTCAGCCACTTGCTCTCCCCTTACCTGACCTTAAGCAGGAAAAAAAGGTGCAGTTTTCGCAACAAAAGACTTTCTTTGACGCTACCACACTGTATCTATTCATAAAGAAAGCAAAAGCCAAAGATGCAATTCATTTCTCTTCATGCAGACATCGGAACAGACAGGTAGGATGTGGTGTAAGGGGCCTGGGCAGAAGGGATGGGAGCTGTGTGGGAGCGGAGAGGAGCTGCCAACAGAGCTGGACAGTTCTGCCTGGCCCCTTGCCTTGTTAGTGACTACTGCACCCCAGGGAAGGAGAAGTGCCCCATGCACCACAAAGGGGATGCTGAAGTGAGTCTAGTTCAACTATTCCGCAAACACACTTTGCTTCTTGTTCACTTTTTTCTAGCACAGTCTCAGGTGGGAAGAGTCACAGCTGCAAACAGGAACGTTAACAAAACCAGCCAGCAACCTGCATGTACTGGATTTGACGAAAGCTTTTAAGCTGCCAGTATAAAGTTTATGCAAACAGCACTTCTGAGTCTGTCTTTGCATACACACACAGATAGGTATATAGAGATGACTTCACATATACAGTCATTGTAGTCTTAGGGAAACCAACATTAAAAAAAAAAAAAAAAGATACTCCCAATTTTTGCTCTTAAGTGGCACTCAGATGACCCTCATAGCACCGGTAGGACCCCAGTTTTGACACTACACAGAATTAGTTAGAGCAACAGGCAAACCAGTCCCCTCTGATGAATCAGGGAGATGGAGTGATTCATCCACAGTCATCTGTGCCCAGGTCCGGGGGAAGTATAAAAGGTGATTCTACCTCACCCACTGCTCCATCAGGCTCATCCAGCACAAAACTACAACTAAAATGGAGTATATTTTATGCAATACTGTGTACAGTACAGAATAGTCTTCTAAAATCTTTATTGACTTTGAAGATAAAGATTTCTTTCTAGTAGCCTTTGCTTTTAAAGTACATAGGAGAGTTTGTTTTTCAAGGACAGAAGGGAAAGCTCTGATGCTAAAGACTTTGATCATGATTGTATGTCTGATGAAGTTGCAACACCACACACAATCAAGCACCCATTGTACATTTTCAATTCAAACCTAAAATTCAGGTGCATAAAGACCTACACCTGTCTACTGAGCAACCAACTGTTTTGAAAGGGGCTCATCCACTTCAGAAGCCCCTGAAGCAAAAACAACTAACAAAAATATTTGCTTAGCTCTAAACAAACTTTTCAAAAATACCATTTGACTTCTAGAGAAATTAGTAATAAGTCACTGTCCTGGGGTGCATCTCATATATACTGTTCCAATTCATTTTGCTTTCTCTACCTACAGTATACGCACTTACCTCTTTAGAAATTACAGATATTTCTCATGCTACACATCTGAGTAAATTATTGTATTTCCACAGAATCTGTAAAAATTTATATCATCTATACATGACTATTATAAATTCATCTTTCACCATGACATTAAAATTGTAATTGTTTCCTTGACATCAATTCCCCTGCCAGTCAATTATCTGTCTATCAAGGCATTTACACACACAGGATGTAAATGAGAGCAAAATCTGGTCAACCACACTGAGCTCAGTCTACAAACTACAATCAATGAAAGCATATCATATAATTAGTCTTACAAAAAAAGAAAAGAAAAACAAAAGACTTCTCAGAAATTAATACAAGTCCATCTGCAGAAAACACAGATCTAAATGCAGGATTTGAAGAAATGCACTCTTTGAGAAAGGGGCCCATATACAAAAGCCTTTACAACTGCAGTGGGAGTAACAGCACTCTGAAATCTGCAGCACTGGAGGACTGACGCATGAAGGAGACACTGGCTGCTGGTTGATACCAAAGAGTGCCTGTAGGCCAAAGATTTAACATGCTCCAATTATGAAACATTGGGCAGAAAGACAGATTGTAAGTCACAAAAGTAAAGTCAAGTGTACTTGCATTTCCTGAGGGCTAAACAAGCTATTGAGAAATATGTTCACAGAATAGTATGACACAGTGACCCCATCTCAGTCCATCTTATGACTGAAGAGAAATCAGCACAGATTCCTCCAGAAAGCTGAGTTATGTTCCAGACACACAGCAGCCATCCACGGTGGGGCAAGTGCAGTGTGACCCACAAGCCCCTGATGAAAAAGGCATGTTGCCTGCATCCAATTAAGGGCAAGAGGCAGAAAAATTGACAAAAACTCTTAAGGTTTAGGTCAAACTATGATACGTTGTTACAATTTCTAAAAATCAATAAAATGTAAAGGTTCTTTGACACCACTATATTGAACACTCAGTTTTATGTTATCTGAAGATACAGGGGCAAAAGGGAATAACTATATTCCCCTTTATGTGCAGGCAGGCTGCTGGTTTATTGTTACCATTTGAGCTTTATTTCCAGCAATACTTTCCTGTAAGGCTTCAGCTACTTCTTGTGAGCACTAATAAAACATAGTCAGGATTTGTACAGAAATCCCTCCTAACCAGGATTTAAGGGGATAAGTCAAGCTTGCAGTGGCTACATCCTATCAAAGCCTTGTGAACTACCAAGGTTAGATGCTTTCAGCAGCACCATCAGCATTCATTCCGAGGACCCAAGACCATGAAACTTAAACATGGTATCTTGGACAGTATGCCAATAGCTCACAGCAGCAGGACCTGCACCTCAAAGTAGCCTTGTCAAAAAGATCCACTTCCATATAAAATACCTATCCAAAATAGCAGCTAGACACAAGCAAAACCCAAATACTCCACAGGATGAACCACAAACCATCTTAATCTGTGACCTAGTGTTAAAACTGCAAAGTTGGGTTTTTTTTTCCTATTTAAAAAAGTTAATGAAAATAGTCTTCTTTGGGATATTATCACTGATTCTGTTACACTGGATAGGCAGAATAGATTCAAAAGAACCCTCAGCGGGCACATGCAAACACAGTTTGTAATTGAATGCACAAAACTACAGAACAAAAAAACCTCTCTCCTCGAAGAAAAGGATTCATTATCTCTTCTTGGGGAAGCCATTAAATGTTTTATGACCTGAAGCAGTCTCTTAAGTTAAGAGAACACATTGAAAACCAGTACTTGGCTAAGACTCCTCAACAGCAGGCTCTAAGCATTTTACCTAAAATTATCTGCAGTTTTAACTTCAGTCAGGAAAGTTTAGGCAAAATATAGTTAAGGTGAGCTTCCTGGTGGCTCACAGTGGGGTTTCAGGAGGCTCAGTCCTGGCCCAAAGCTACCATCTGGCTCGTGGGGCAGAACCTTGCTCCAGCTTCCTATCAAGGGTTCTGCAGCTTTCTCCATTTGCATCCTGTACTGCAGAAGGACAGTGTCTTCCCCCTCTTCTGGGTTTGAGAGATGCCCATCTCAGATCACAAAAATATGAAAGAGCACAGAGAGTAACTTTCTACTTGTAGAAGCAGCATTACGAATTTTCATGGAACTACCAGGCATTTGCTATGAGGTACCAGAGAGACAATCATGCACTGCTGCTCTCAGGACATGTCTGATCAATAATGCAAAGCTATAAGAGTTTCCCTAATGCACTTTAGTTCTGTAAACTCCTGAACTCCCTGTGCTTCAGTCTCAGACTCCAGTAATCATTCTCCAGTGCTCAGGACCTCATCACAGACTGAATGAGACTCAGTCAATCCTACCTACACACCAAGCAATAAATCCTACTTTTTCCTACATGTAGCACAAAGAGTGACCTGCAATTTCTCAGCAGAAGTGGAAGAAGGGGTTCATACTCACACAGCTTAACCTGTGAATTTCTCCTTGATTCACTCGCCTAATGGTCCTTCTCTTCTTCCGCAGTTCACTGGACTCCTTTTTGAACCTCCCCCGAAAGCTCATTGTATCCGTAGGAATTAAGCAGCAAAAAAACCTCTTTCTAAAAACTGTGCTCCTTTAACCTCCTTCCTTCAGCAGCTTCAGTGTAACAACTGGAAGTTGCGTACACTGTTCAAGGGGAAGTATGTCTAAAAGTTACATGCTGTATCCACAGTAACTGAACAGAAAGAAGAAGAAAACCAGCAATAACTCATTTCTTCCTGTGAATAATATTGTTCTATTAAGGCGAGAGTGTCTCATTAAACCATAAATACACCCAGCCCCCACCTCTAATGCAAATTGAAATAGGAAGTTGTAGGAAAAAAACTGCAACTGAAAATCTATCTTTGTCTCAAACACCATTACATCCTTTCTCTTCACCACCCTCCCTGATTCGAAAGCCAAAACAGCTGCACTCTTACTTCATGTGCATGTGTGCCTGCAAGCCAAAAAAAGTCATCCACAGAACAGCCACCTCCCACTGAGCCCCTCGGTAGAAGACAGAGCACACAGTGACAGGTTTGTGCTGCCAGGACCCAGAACCATCTCTGATTCTGGACAAAGGTAGCAGTTCCCCTTTCAAAGTGGCATGAAACACCAATAAGAGGAAGCACCCTACAAATTCCTAAATTTGCAGACAGTTATGAAAAGGGGAAAATAGAGAAATTTATAGCTGATATCCAAAATGCACCTTTGGCTTTTAAACACCTGGTTTCAAAAACGCCTGTAACCTGCTTGCTTCACCCTGCTCCCACCTCAGGAGAAAGTAAAGCTACTGGACAAGAGCCACATGCCCCACACAGGGGTAACCCCAGCATCTCCTCCCCCCTCCTACCCCACACAGGGGTAATTCCAGCAGCATCTGTTCTCTGCTACCCTACACAAGAGAAATCCCAGCAGCTCCCCTTATCTGCTGCATCACACAGGGGCAAACCCAGCAGCATCTTGGCAAGTTAGAAGCCCCTCATTCAGCCTCAGAACTGCAGTGGCAATGGGAGCAGTGACATGGACAATCAAACCATTCTTAATTAAGGTAGGAGACTCCCCCTGTGCTTGGCTGTCTGAAGGCTGGCAGGGCACAAAGGTCTTTTAAAACCGAACAAACCCTCTCAGTGCCCACACATGTGCAAGCACACACACAGAACCTTTTCTTTTTTGTTCCAGCTGAGGATTCATCCTGCTGCTGCAGCAGCAATACTACACTCCTCTATGCACACAGCTTTTATGTAACATGCATTAGCTTTTTATTTTTACTTAATATCTGTGTGCACAACTAAGACAAAGTGATAGTTTTTCTCTTTCACTTTCTGGATTTTTTCCAAATTGGACAATAAGTATATTTTTCACAACTTGTTTCAATTAAGTATTCTGAGATCTGTAACTCTATACTGAGTGCCATTTTCTTTTTCTTTCTAACAAATAATTGAGTTTTGTGAAGTCTTTCACACGTTTCTCAGCATTAGAAATTTTATCCAGCATTACATGTGATCCAAAGTAAAAAACCTCTGCAGAAGGTCTGGTTTCTAAGGATTGTTCCATGTGCTGGATTTCCGTGCCAGGAGAACAGTCACACCAAGCCCAGCAAGTCTGACCTGAGCACTACAAAACCACAGCTTGCTTTCCTCTCCTGCAGTTAAAACATGATGCAACTTCATGAATCAAAAGCCCATCTCATGGTTATCTTTGTCATTCAGCTCTGCCTTTGAGAAAATCACCTCCTTTAGACTGTTACACCAGGCTCCTGTGCAACTGCTTAAGACAGATTTCACTGTACTCCTACTTAGTGGTGAAAACCATCTGTGTCTAGCACCAGAAAATAGAAAAGACAACAGAAACCCTCTGCCAAGGTATGCAGACATTTCAAGTGGCTACCACAACATTAACCAAGCTGGAATCACTCTTGTTTTTTTACTAACTACCATACTATCTATACTGGAGTCCCTGGTGCCTCTCATATAACACAGTGAATGCAGCTGCCAAGACAAGAGGTCCTTGCCAGAAATTAAATTTAATGCTGAAATCATAAACTGGTTTAACCATAGGCAGGTGTCAATTCCCCTCAGGGGCTCCTTCACCTATCCACTCCTTCCTGTAACTGGCACACACAAGGAGCAGAGCTCCATCTTTCCTTCAGAAGGCTGTCTCCCAGCTTCCTGCCTCCTGAAGCATGGAGTAGCCCTTCCAGGGCATCCTTTCCAGTGAGATAAGGGTCACTACCACTTCCTGAAACTTTTATGAACTGGTATTACTCCAGAATAATACTAAATATGAACTTAGGTTCAAGTTTCCAGCTGGTCCTTATCCAGTTTACTCCATTCAGTATCTTTTGTCCAAAGGATTTTTATTCCTAATACTATTAATCTGACAGGTTTTCAGAAACAATGTTAAAGGCAGTCAGCATTGCATGTTTTCAACACCAAGGCATTAAAAGGTTGAAGCAATGAAATAACAAATAAGCTACAGCATTCACACAGAGATATGAACCAAACTAATAGTAAACAACTGCAAATAAAGACTCCACTTTCTTAGATTTGTTTAGAATGCAAATCCCTCTACACTTCTAATGGAAAATAACAAAACCATTCAAGTGTCTAATAACACTTTGTCCTGTAGCAGAAGTAGAAACTTCATTAGCATCAGTGTGACTGTAAAGGACTTCCTAATTTCTCCTCAAGACTTCTCTATCTCTTCAGTTAAAGATACCAAGTAGTTTAAGATTATGATAAAATTGTTTATGTTAATATGAATAAAGCTCCTGTGTTGCTCTTAAATTCAGAACTGTTATGCATAAGGTAGGAAGCATTATCGAAACCCCAAGCTATCCCAGGAAAGAGGTATTGGGTCATAGGAAAGGCATAAGCCTTCCTTTATGTTTGTGAACTGCTTCACCCAATTCATATAGTCAAAATAAGGGTGCTGAATCCCTTCAGAAAACACGAAGTTATGTAAGGGAGTCAATTCAGTGTTTAACTGCCCTCTGCTCTGCTGTCTTTGTGGGACATGTTCATCTGCTCCCAGCATTTTTCAGATTATTATCTAGATAGGAAAAATATTAGCATTTGTTATCTTTACTCCTGTTAAGAAATAGCTATGCATTCTTTTTGCTGCAGAGCCATTAGCATTAAGTGTTCTGATGGGGTCACAAGTTACTAAAGAACCTTTTAATTCCCTTTTCCTACATTTCTTCTAGAGCTTCTCATTTAACTTTTAGATCTATTGACTGTAATAGTTCATTTACTTCAGTCTGAACCATGATATAGCAATATGTAAAAAAGTATCATTAAACAAAACTAATCCACTTCTACAGTACATTGTTAGAAACCATATTTCACTAGTGCTTTGCTAGCAGCCATAGAAAGGTACAAAGATTCAGTTAGTTTCTAAAGTGTTTATGTTCAACTAACATAAGACACCCCAAAACATGTTGAATATTTAGGTTGCTGTGTAGCAAACACTGAATTAACCATATTTCCCTTCTAAAATAATATAACGTACCAACTCCAATCAAGAAGGATCAAGAAGTGATGCTTCAGTTGGTCACATCAGCATTTTCTCCCCCAAAATTTAGAGGGGTAAAAAAATCTCAAGCAAATAACAATTTTACAGCAAATTTCAGGGAATGAATGCTTTCCTTCAGCTCAGGACTTCTGCCTGAGAGCAATGCTGACATGTACAAACAGTCCAACTTAAAAATATAGCCTTGCCTTATGCCAGTGTATATATAAATAATTGCACATCCATAGTCATTACACACCTGATCATGACTTGGGCCTTTTGTTTAACAGATGTGAGAAAGACATTTTAATTAACAAATAAGAAAACTCCTTTTGCTGGAACAAGCTGCATCAACTACATATTACACCTATTCTAAAATTAAATTCTGAAATGAAACACAAGCCCCTCATAAAAAATTTTGTTTTGTTTAGGAACTAAGACCACTGTGATGATGATGACACCACCACTCAGACAGTCCGTGCAGCACAGACTGATATGAGAGGTCTGTCCCACACACTTAACCTTTCACCATTTGGCAGAGAGCAGATAAGAACCTGCCTGCCTCCCTTGAATGGCCTGTGGCATTTCCAGCAAGTCGGAGTTCCTGGTAGAACTACAGCAATAAAATCATTGAAGAAAAACCAAAGGATGCCAGCCCTGCCCAACACCCGGCCCCTGGGCAGACACAGAAACAATCCTGCACTCTGTGACCATGACACTAGCACACGGTGAGCAAGCAGCTATCAGCTCAGGTACTGGGGAGAAGAAAAACAGCATACCATGGAGAGGGTCACAAAGGGCCCTTTATACTTTTGGGGGTTAATTTTAATTTTTTACATCATTTTTCCAAAACTTGGAGACCCAGCTGGTGTAGTCAACTTCTGAGGCCAGTAATGAGATTAACACAGCTAATATCCCACAGCACTCAGGCATTGCCTGTATACATCCTGATGCTGCTTTTCATATATTCCTCACCTGGTCTTTGGTATCAATCCCCCAGCAAGTTCTCCACCACTGTCTGACACACCCTGAACGAGGCAATGCTGCCAGAAGTGAGTTAAGCGTTTGGACAAAGCCAGGCATGTCAGATACAATGTGCTGTCCTTTCTGAGGTCAGAGTGCTCCAAGGAAATTGATAGGCAACGCACTAACTGTGCTTTTACAGATGTGAGTGCCAAAAATCTAACGGGACTGTGAGACTAAAGCTGAGGTGACAATGACTGGACATCACACACTGCTCTTACCTGCATTGTCCAGGCACCGGGAATAGTGTGTGCTCTGAAGTGGTTTGTGAGTGCAACTGAAAACTGCACTTCCCAAAAGCTTCATGTTGCACAGGTAAAGTAGATTACTACCCTGGGCCAGAAACACATAGGTGTTTTTCACTAGCACCTAACAAAGACAACAGAAAGCTCTAGTGACCTCCATCCAAATCCCTTTGTCAGAGTGAACATTCTCTCCCCTCCGCCTCCCATCTCAAAAAGCAAACAAACCAAACAGCCAAACCAAGAGAAGATCACACTTTGTAATTAAATGCTCAGTATTGATCCATGCTTTGAAAATTACTTAAAAAAAAAAAAGGAAAAATAAAGGAGGAAAAATATGAAAGAAAACAAGGTAAACAGAAAGGTAAAACAACAGAGCTAGAAAAACTACATGTGAAGCAAGCTTTTGCCAAGCCACTCTGGTATTGTATCAACTGGAAGAAAATGACATTGTTTTTTGAGAAATATAACTCCACCTATGACCTAACAACTTAAGCTGATATATCAAGCCTTGCATACAAACACTCCACGAAGCCTCTAGAATAGCTGATGCTGGCATTTTGTCCACACATCCATACAGCTAGCTCTGACCAGGCAAAGGGCTGGGAATTCATCACAGTTAAAACAACATCAGCGTACAAGGTGAGCTCTCCAAGGCAGGGGGATGGTGCCCCTGCATAAATATCCGTGAAAAGCAACCCTAGATCTGCCAGAGCTCTGCTAACTGATCTTTCCAGACAGCAGTCCCTGATGTCAGAGACTACATCTATGTCAATCCATTTCTTTTCCTTCCATCCCGACAGTGTGCTGATCTCAGCAATTCCTCCCTCTGTGTCTTCACCTTCGCTTCATGCCCCAGATATCAGTGCACTCACGCAGAACACATTTGTGTGTGTGAGGCTGCTGTATTTCTCTGCCCTGTGAGAAAGGCTAAAAACACACCCTTCAGCTGAACTGGTGGTGACAGGAGCTGTCCCCAGGTCATACCTGCCTATCTCTGTGTGTTTTCCAGAGCAGTTCACCCGCGACTGGAGGGGTCTCTGGGGCCTTGGGAGAGCAAGCTGGCAATTCCCAGCCTGATCTTACACGCAGCACTCAAGGGCCATTTCATCACCTCAGCGTGGTCATATAAAGACTCACAAGACCTTGCTGGTAACCTCCACACTGAAAAAGCCATTTACTACCCCAGTGCTGATTTTATACTCCTACAGAATACCTTGCTGTCCCCTCCTGTTTGGGAAGCAGGCTTGGCTGACCCAGAAGTAGTGCCTTCCTCTTCTACAGCATGGGAATGCTGCTGCCCCTGCACACACGGTCCCACTCTCTCTGTGACTGCAATGTTTCCATCAGCTCACCCTGCAGGAACAGCAGCACCATTTCCGCAGCTTTCCAAGCTGGATACCCACCTGCACCTGACATGAATATACCACACTGCCTTGCCACAAGGCTGAGAAGGGCCTTGGAGAACCTACTGGATGCAACCCCAAAGCCTCCAGCTGTGACCCCACGGTATCACTACTTACAGGACATCATTATCACAGTTCTCATGCTTGCGGCTGTTCCTCACCTACTCCGTCAGCCTTCTGGAGACAGGAGCCACAGGGGAGATGCATGATGAGCAGGGGCACTGGTGCTGTGCCCTGGTGGTGCCAGCTGGTCCCCTTTGCAAGTGCCAGGGTCCCTGGGGCACAGTGGCACTGCAGCTCACAGAGCACAGCTGAGCGCAGCCGCCACAGGCTGCTGTCCCGGCGGGCTTTGCATAGGTCGGGTAGGAAGAGGGTTGCACTTTCCTTAAGCAAACAAAACACTGCTTCTTACATTAGCAATCAGGTTGAAAGAATAAACTTTCCATTAGCAGTGTTGTCCTGCTGTTGTGTACACAAGGAAAATATGCAATTACTTTAATTTCTTCTTTACTCTCATCCATTGGGAAATTTCAAACAAACATTAGCCCTTTTGTTTTCATCTACATGGACTGGAATCAGCCCTTGATAACAACACACATAGTGATGAGGGGCCATGAAAGGTGATTAAATAATTTAATCATCTTAATTTACACTATCTCCAGACATGTCGGTGCAGCTGTGACTTTGGCTTCTGCTGCAAGCTTTTCTGATTACAATTTTAATTCTTGCTATTCATGCCTGTTCTATGCTGCAGAAATGATTTTTCTTCTTCTTTACCAAGAAAAGCTCAGATCAGACATCTGGTTTATAGAGAATCCACATTTTCACCCAATTTTGCAGCTGAAATAACTGGAGCAAAATGAGGTCAGGCAACTTACTCATTTACTCAAGGTCACAATCAATATCTACAATGACATAAAAAATATAATAAAACACCCTGGAATCCTCCTCACTTTTCTTCCACAGATGCTAAAATACACTCCCCTCCACACAAGTTCGAGGTGACTGTACAACCATTACTGTGTTGAATATCATATACTTGTAACATATACACAATATCACAAATTCCTTTGAGCTCTCTTCTAGTGCCTGTAGTTACTTCATGCAATTGAGAAAGAGACTGCATGTAATAATTCATCATCTGGATCCTATAATTGAAAGATAAATAATGGCATTTTTGAAGAGAGAAAGCACACAAATTTCAAAAACAGATAAGCAAGATTATTTTCTCATTTTATGAAAAAAAAAATAAAGTGAAGTATAAAATCCTGCAAGTCAGATTTACATGAATTATATTTGGTATGTGGAAAATCAAAAAAGACAACTTGCATCTTTTTGACATTGACCTCCTACTTCTGTTCTCCTGGAACACAGAAAACAAAACAATGCAGTTGAATAGATACTGTCAACATCTAATATGGTATTTTTTACCATGACATAACTTTCCGCAGACCCAGAGAATTATTTCACCTTTGCAGGCCTTTGTTTTTAATTTCTTTATTAAAACCTGCTAGTCCTAATCAAAACTAAGAACAAGCATGCAATTTTCAGTATTACCAAAATAAGGTAAAAAATGCAAGTGGTAGTGGTTAGAGTCCCTGAGAGAGACCTAGTTTATGAAAGTCATTAAAATTAAATATAATCCAACTGTGGCAAAAAAAAAATGAAAAAAAAAAAATTATATAATACAATCCATCAAGTTATACTCCTTCAGTTACACCAACCTCACAGTAAGGAATCCCCAATGGGCTGCTGTTGCCCACTACTCCCAACGCCCCAGGAGTAACCTGCTGCAAAGGCAAAGCAACTCGTGGGAGCAGAAACAACTCAGCCCACGGACATGGCATGTGTAAGGGGCAATACCACGCCAAGGACAATACTGTTGGAGTAGCAAAGTACTGAATGTTCACCTGGATGCCACACTGAATTCCAGTTTATGTAAGCACAGTTGTAACATGTAGGATTGAACCCAGATTCCTGCACCTGTGTGAGGCTACAAATGCTTAGGTAAAAGTACAGAACACATCAGTATAGCAGGATCTCTCCTGAACACTCTTTCAAGTTGTACTCATGCAGGCTCCCAGCCAAGGATGGCATCAGCATATTTACCAGTTGTCAAAGACTTGTCTCCCATGAATTTTTTTTTTTTCAGTCATGCTTCAAATACATACATTTGGTAGTAAAGTAACCCAGTTTTAATATTCATTCTGTAATTTTTGTTTCCCCACAAACTTGCCCCCCATTAGTTTAGTTTGATGATTCTTACCTCCTCATCTCTCAATGTTGAGAGAAAAAACTGCCAGCAAAGTCTGACCATTCTTGAGTTTTAGGGGTTTCATCATAACCCTTCAGTTATTTTTCAGGCCAGTCTTCATGTACATATGTAGTCATGGACTAATTTTGCTGATCCTCCTCACCCTTTTCTGTAATTTTCCAACTGCTGTAAGTCTGTTTTGAATTGCATGAGGTATTAAAGCCCTCCCAAGAAGTTGCTATGGAACTCTTCTATCCAAGGACCGATCAAACCCCAGAATTTATTTACGATCTCTCAGTGAGCTGGAAAACAGGACCAAAACTATGTCATTCTTAACACAGTAAAGCTGCTCTAAACTTCCAGGTCCCAGCCTCTGCAAGGCAGAGAGCTGAATCATAGTAATTTTTCTTCTTTCACCTTCTCTGGATAATTTTCTCTGATGGGATGAGACTAAGACAGTATTCTTCCCCTTGTGTTTCTCCCACATCTTGCTCTTTGTATCCAACATGCAAAGACAATTGTTTGCACCTTCACTCTTGCCTTATCATCAACCTTAAACTGGTCACTGACAACCTAACTGTACCAGGAGGCCTTTTTTTAATTTGGAAATTCTGGGGATTTTTTAATATGGAAATTCTGGAAAGCCCAAAAAAATCCCCTCTTACTGGAGAAATAGCTGGAACATCCTGACTTTTATTTCTAGTAAGTGCCACTTGGGCTGGAAACAAAATAATTGGTCAGGAAATCAGAAACTAAGAGGTTAACTTCTGATTCCTGCAAATACACACTATAGCCAGGCATAAACAAGTGCCAGAAAAGGATGTGGATGGGAAATAAAGCAGAATTTGCTGCAGTTCCTCCTCACTCAGCTTCTTGTTCTGCCTGAAACACTGCAGACATGGCCTGACTCAAGGAAGAAATACTTTTTTGAAAATATTTCCAAGAAATAGAGTTGTCTTTTGAATGCAGTTTACAAAAAGCAATGTTTAGCCACCAATTCATATTCTTTCTTCAGGCTCACGTAACTTAAAATTGACTTTGAGTTAGTTTTAAAAAGGAAAATTGGCAAGCACTTAGGATATACAAAAGTTTTTGGCAACTTAAAAATACTGTGTAAAGAAACTTCTCAGGGGGAGCTGGTACAAACTTTTATGTCAACTCATATCTCAAGCATTTCATTTGGGCAGGTCCGTTTCAGTGCATTCTTCAAGAATTGGCTTTTTTATACAGTGAAAACATTTCAGAATGACATTTTATTAACTGATATTTACAGTTTCAATTAGATTTGGAGAGGAAGGGCAAAAATATATTGGTACACTTCCAAGTTTGGATTCACTTTTATCTTTTATATAAAAAGCAGAATTAAGCACATGTTGGTAAACATTTATATTATTTCCAAGTAGTTTTCCAGTTCAAATTTTGTTCATGAGTTTTCTCTCTATTTCCATATATTATGCTAAAATATTTTGCATTTACACAAGTGTTTGAGGAATGAACGTGTTATCTGTCAGAGCTGCTTGGTCAGAGGGTTTCTGAACAAAAGCAGGTGACAGATGCACAAACACTCCAGTCACAAGTCCTTCCCCAACTGACATCTTTGCTGCACTGTCAGCACAAAGTCAGGTGCTACAAGGGGCAAATGGTCATCATGAAGAGCCAGATGCATCATGAACAACAAAGCATTTTGTGCATCTGAAATACTAGAAAAATGTATTCATTAAACACCTGCAAAGAAACCAAATGTTTCCTGCTGGAGGTACCGGATTCAAGGTTAGAATTACTCTCCCTGTATCTCTGATGTATCTGATGCTCACATTCATCTGGAGGATGTGTTACAGAGCACATGTCCCACACCTGGGATCAGACAGCCAACAGGGGACTTGGTTTCTTTCAAACACACCAGTTAAAAGATAAAAGGAGACACCACTGCAAGGGTGAGAGGCCAAAGAAACCAGACATTCCTGGCAACAAACAAGCTATTAGTTAACTGCTCACATCGCTGCACCTCCTTAAGGACTGTGCTCTTGCTTAAACCCAAAAAGCTGATGATGGTCCACAGGAAGGAGGACTCGAGCACTGCAGAAGCCAGGGGTCTGGAATGAGGGAAGTCAGGCGCAAGTGCCAGCTGGCAGGTGGAGAAACCAAACAGGCAGCTGATGCTCTGTGCCTGGTGGCTTCTTCCAGGGAGATAAGAAGGCTCCTCAAGCACATGGGAAAATGTGTAAAAGACAGGGAAAGGGCTAAGGCACTGGAAAGAAAGAAGTGCAGATCAGCTGTGTGAGCACTTTTCATTCTTTATCTTCAAGCCACAAGTATCCAAAAATAAGAAAGAATAGGCCCAATTCCAAGATTAGTTCCTCTCAAGAACTGCTCCTCTGTAATCCCATTAAGATCAGATGTCCTATAGAGATAGCTACAACAAATGTTTGCACATAATTTACTAATGGGAGAAACATCTCAAAGATGACAGTGGAGCATCTGATTCCAGCAATCTACATTTAAGTAATTAATCTCTTTACTGTTAAGGCTTACCCACTGAAAGAGCTATTTTTAGCATAGAAGTCACAATCTGTGGAAAACATCAAGGTAACACCAAACCCTTACTGAAGTTGATGAAATTTATGAGTGATTGGTGGCGTGATGTTCAACTCCCAACATCCCAGTTTCAGAGCAAACCGCTGACTGATCCAGCAAGGCCACACACATTTTCCACTCTAACTTCATGATCTCTTTTTTTTTTTTTTGGGTGGGGGAAGAGAAATGCACAAGCAGCCGAGAATTATCCTTCTGATCCATTTTATTGCATGAAGTCAAAACCTTATTCTGCTGGATTTGCACACATTTAACTGAGAACTAAATCTGGCTGTCTCATCTTCCAGCAACTATCAATACTAATGAAAAGAAAATGAGCACACCAGTTGACAGATGAGGAGTGACAAAAAACAAACACCAAAGGCACGAAGTGTTCAATTCATTTGGTTCCATACACTGTATTCAGAGTGATCCCTGAGGCAGAAAGAAGGCCAGCAAACATTACAATGGCTATTTTTCATCAAAAACCACACACAGAGAATCTATTATTTTTTAAGCTAACCACAAATTGGCAATAATTATTAACAGACTGCAACTGTAGAAGATATTGCACACAATTTCTTTCTGTTTACATAGAAAATATAATTTTTTTTCTGAAGAGGCACCGAATTAGCAGGATGAAAAAAGTATATTTTTATAGAAAAGTATTTACTTACAGAATTTAAAAATAAGAGTCCTAGCAAAATTGAAATAATTGGGCCCCAGAAGAAGGAAGGAATCAATTTTTTTGTGATTGGCAGTGTGTGCATGTATGTACAGCTACCACACCTCAATGCAGGAGATCAGGGCCCATGGTCTGAGCCAGCTTCAGCTGGGTTAGACTTGGAATAGCGCCCCGAGATGATGTCAGACCTTTGCCACCCAAAACATCCTGAAGTATTCATGTGACATGCTTTTTGGTCCTGAATCCTAATCCCTTCCCTACCATGGTATTTCTCACTCCAATCACTAATTCAAGCCGGAAGCCTTAATTATTCATGGAAGTGATTCAAAAGCTAAAAGACCAGGAACTGTTCTTGTATTTTCCCAGACAGTCCATTTTCCTTCATCTTCCTTAGCTCCAAACACTTGGAAGATAACACACCTGTTCCGGCATTCCTGACACAACTGTACTGCAGTGAACAAGAGCTCAGTTCAGCAGAGAATCCACTTTTTTCCCTTGAAAAAGTAGAACTACCAGCTAGTATTAGCTGACAGACTCAAATAGGCTGAAGACTTAGAAATGAAATCCTGTGTTTGTCCTGTTCCTCTTAAGCTACAGGAGGTATCACAAGCTGGAACTAGTCTGTATTCACCCAGACAGTAATCATGTGATAGTCATAAAGCTGTGCTGCCTTTCATCAAAACCTTGTGTGATTCAGGAAATGCAATCTAGAAGTCAGAATCTCTTCAGAGGTGGCAATCTCCCTGAGATGCACACAAACTAAGAACACCAAAGCTACCCACACTAGGCTTTACAGTTACCCACATTTCAGTTTACAGGGCAGATGTACTCACAGTACCTACTCCTCAGCTGAGCTTTCTGCCACAGCTGATGGTGGAACAGTTCAGCAGCTGCAATGAAGTGAAACAACTCCTGTTGCCACGTGACATTGTTTTGCTGCCCAGTGGTTACTGCAGAGGCTACAGAGCAGCAATGGCTTTCCACATATATTAAAACCAAACAATTCTGATAAATGGAAGAGTATCAACCATGGAGATAAAACTCTCAGAGATGTATTTTTGTCTCACGAGCACTGAAACTTTGCATAAGGCTTTTGTTTGAAATGTGCTAAACTGGAATTCAGAATCATTTAAAAATAACTAAATTTAGAACAAGTACACTAAGATTGCCGTTGTATAGAAGAAACTTTGCAGAAGTGAGAAATATCAAGAACAGTTTCATCACATTCCATTCAGATTTCCAATCCTCCCAGGTGGCAAATGGAGTGAATTTATGCTGAAGTCAAAGCAGAAGATCATTTTCCACTTTGGGAAGGCAAAGGCGGAAGACTGGCAAGGGAAGAGAGTTTACTATTAGTAGGAAGAAGCATACTCACTGTGAAGCGAAAACAAAGCTTTTGATAAGAACAAGGTGGGAGGAAAAAGCAGCATTAGAATATCCTGTTAACAGAACAAATTTTCTTAACAAAAATCCAATATCTGACCAAAGATTAACAGTGGTGTGCCTAATTAATTTCAGATGAGAAGAAACTACATTTTCCACTTGACTTCTCTCCTTCCCATCACTAAACCCCTCCTCTCTTACACACTGTCTTCGCTTTGACAGCTCTCCCTTCCCCCTCTGCCTCTCCCAGAAGCTTTGACTTTGGCAGTGCTTTTGGTTGGCCAGCATTCTCCAAGGGCCCCAGTCCCTTTATGACTCCTTTCCTCACTCAGCATACCTCTTACAGGGCATAGCTGCTTCCAAGCTAAATCAATATCCCCGTGTTCATAGCCAAAGGCCTGAAATGGACTCTGGTCTCAGATATGTGCATTTAAATCCCGTTCAGTACTACTTGGAGGATTCTGTATTGACAACAGCATGAAAAATAAAGCCCAGTGGGGCTCTCAGTGCTGCAGCCAGCAGTGAGTTAAGATCAGGTAGAGGCAAGGGCTGAGGACTGGCACTAATATAATTTTCTGAAAGCATGAGCTTCATATACTGTGCCTTGGTACTCTTCTTGAACCAGCTGCAACTCACCCTAATTCAGCTGAAGAGAACCAGTCTACCAGACCCCAGGCCAAGGATGTGTGTACACATGAAGATGACAAGTGCTGCTGCCACCAGGCTGCTGCTCCCCCTGGGGCAGAGGTCAGTGCTCCAGTTGCAGGCAGATCTCTGCAGGCACCTGTGCACTGCAAACACCTGAGACGTGCCAGGGGTGTGTACCAAGCATCACAGGCAGATTCTGCACCCTTCTGGCTCTACACACTGCCTGTGCTGCCCCAACCAGCTTGCTGCCAGCTATGGAGAGCAATACTGCTGCTAATGGAGTTTATGCTCCTTGTAATGGAGCTTGAGCAGCTGTGGGACAAGCCTGCTTCTTAGTCAAGACCCCGCAGCAGGTGGTGTCACTGTTCCCAGTCCATTTCTGGAGATAATAACTATCAACCTAACCCACCCACACAGCCTGGTCAGCACAATACTCAGAGCAGCCACATACCCCAGTACCAAAACCTTACTGTGGGAAGCAAAAAACTGAATTATTTGAAGCAATTCATGAGTATGAAACTACTTGTGCAGCCCAAGATGAGCATAAAAGAGCAGAGAACTACTCTGAAAATAAACCTGAAGACTGCTGGTCCCAAATACACATATACATTTTATATTTCTGACCAACACAACACTGTCTACTGACTACTTGAAACAAAATACCTCTACTAAATTGTGTGAATTACATTTAAAAGCACTTTCTTCAGAAGTCTTCAGAACTTCAAAGATATTATTGCAGTTATTTTAGATGGTTCATCCTGTGCTTAGCACTCAGTATTTAAAATCTATGTTAATATCTTAATTATGACTCAGAGTTTTTTTTTTTTTAGTAATTCATTCAGGTATTTAATATTGTGATAAACACAAGAAAACAGACAAACAAATGCAAAATCTATGCTCATTGCTGATTTGGTGTATGAGGGCACCACTGGTACATAGCTCCAGGTTCTTACAACCATAGCTCTCTCAATTCCAAAATCCCAGACAAGACAGGTCATTGGGATTTTTTTCTTAACTTTCCTATCATCCTCTGTAGGAAGATCCAAAGAGTAAAATCATCAATGGAAATATGGAAAGCTTGCATTTGCTACAGCCCATCAGAGTTAGAGCCAAGCAGAACTGCAGAGCATTGCAGACAAAACTGGGACAAATCAACCATGTGAGTACATAGTTTTGTTTATGTGTTTATGAAACAGAGCAGTGTGGCTGCACTTGGCCAAAGCCTGAAAAACCTGAAGAGCATTTTTTCTTGCTTTTCTTGTGTCTATTTGTTTCTCTCTTTGCCTTCTTGGCTTTACTCTATTGCTGCTGCCTTTCTATAGGTCAATTTTCTTCTCTGGGAAGAAGCATTTTGAACACACACATCTTAAATTGTGATTTTTGTCAAATGCATAAATTGCAAAGCCTTCCCAAAGTATGGTCAAGGACTGTTACTTACGAGGACTTTTCTGTGTCTCTGATTTATACCTAACTCTTTCAGGTATGCATTGCTTACAAGTAAATAGCTTGCTTTTCTGTCTTCCTCTTTTTTTTTCTTAAAAAAAAAAAGGAAAAGAAAATGAATAAATTGCTCTTATGTAGGAGGATGTTTTCATCACTCTATTGCTTTCAGTCCACACTCTTCATAAACTGTCATAAAAATTTGGTTAACACGTTCATAATAATCTCATTCCACAAACTGTTGTACTACACACGTTGATGCACCACTAACAAGAAGTGAAATCAATACAAAACGTTGTTGCTCAGAGTACTAGAGTCAGATGGAGAAGATTTGCTCCATGGAAGAAGGCCATTTTTAATAACAGTTCTTTCTGAACCATATGCATACTTCACATGTTGCTGCAACTCTGAAGAATGAAAACAGACCCCTATCTTGGGCTCACTCCCCTATGTATATAAGAAACTACACCCAGAGCCATAGCTGCTGTCTAAACTGGTAAACACCAAACCAAACCCAGCACCTTCATGGACACTGCCCCTCTTCTGGGGCTGTGATGGTGCTGAGCCCCACTGACCCCACTGAAGCACAAGGGGTTGAGGGGGAGGGCTGGAAATCACTGGTGGGCACAGGGTACAGCATGTAAAGAAGTTGCAAAGGTAACAAGAACAGTAGCAAAAATGACTCCGAAGTAGAACTGCATTTTGTGCACCACTTACTGCTTTTCCTCTTTCCACTCTGATATTATTAATTTATTCAAACAGGGGCCTGTTTCTGTTCCTGCTGAGGTCAAGCACCACCAAGGAAGTTAAGGTCAAACAAAGCTACATATGTTTACTGTTGCTTAAAAACTATATTACACATAGAAGCTTCTGAGTTCAGCTAAAAAGATATGATTTTTTTTTTTTTTTTTAAGTTTAAAGCCCTGGGTGGTCTGGCTTGGCAAAGACAATCCCTTCTCCAAGACATTGCAGGAAGAGAACATCCTTCTCTTCCCAGAGTTGAGCCTTATGCTGACCTCCAAAAGGCACTGCAAGTGCTCCCCATTTGTGTATACACATACACATTCCCAACTACAGAAAGAGTAAGTCATGAGTCAGAGATCCTGCAATTCTTAAGAGTTGTCATCTATCAATAGCACAAATACGCATGTGGTATAGACCTTCAACAGGGAAATGAACGCAAATGAGGAAATTAGTGCCCTGAATTATTTCAACTAGAAGCAAAAAATTAACACACGCAACAAAATGTAAGAAATGCAATTCTAGAGGTAAACTTTAGTACCAGATGTTGTAACACTCTCAAAGACATGCTTCTGTTGTCTCTATTGCTTTTAAGAGTAAAAATCTATTTACAAACTAAGTGGCCTGAAAAGAAGCTTGGGCAGCATTAACGAAGTGAATATTGCTGTTGCTGCATTCAAATATGTCAGCTCAAGTTACAGTGTTTTATGCAAAGTGCAAAACATTTTTTACATTTTTATGTAGTTTATTACCAAGGACAGAAGGCAGGGTGGGTGGACAGAAGTATTGTATCCTCAAATACGCTTTGCTCTTATCACACAAATGTCAGCTGCCATAGTTCATAATAAAACACATTAAAAACAAACAAAGAAAAACAAAAAAAACCCAAAACAACAAACCAAACAAACAATGACCAACTAGATAAAGCTCAACTTCAAGTCACAAGTTCCAAGCACAAACCATCCTGAATTTTAATGCCTCCCCTTAAAACACCAAACAGTTCCACATAACCCCATGTACTACATTTTCTTCCTTCAGGCATCTTACTCTTCTCCTTTTTCTTGCAGAAATCGCATGCACAGGCATTTGCATTCACTCTAAAAGGGTTTTGAATATCTTAAACCTCACAATCTCATGGACTTATTTTGAAAACCAGCTCTTGCAAACATGTTCTTAAAGGTACAGAGAACAAGAGCCTACATAATGCAGAGTCACTGAACAAACTGATTCAAGTCGCACACCATGTTGTTGTTCCGAGGCTTATTGTGCGTGTCTCTGGCACCTCCCAGGATTTCATCCATGAGAAGCTGACACACAACATTGTCAGAGAATTTTCAGTTTTCCCACTCCAACATCTCTGCCAGTTCTGTGGATCCAGCCAAGGCAGTCAAGATCTAAAACTGATGACTTACTGTTTTGCCCAAGGGTACAACCAGATTTGTAAACTAATAAACTGAAGAAGAAAGAAAAATGTCTGTGAATAAAGACATCCATCGTCACTTTCTACAAGGACTAAAATGCTAGAAATACCTGCTGTGAAGCCTAAAGACTTCATACAGTGATTAGTAGGTGGCCATTAAGCAGTAGCTGGAGGCTGTGTGTGGGCCTTCTTCCTTTCTTTTCTTGTGGAGTGCACCCAAACCATCTCCCGCTTGGAGTGCCACCAACAAAACACAATTCCTAGAAGAATATCCTAGAAGGATGTTCCCCTTCAGCAATTAACAAAGCAAAATGGGGCACATCCATAAGGCTGTATATTTACTGTAAGCATTTTAGGGTAGACAGCTGTTCTGACTCAGGGTTGCTTTCTTCATCAAGGCAACACCGAGATGTCACTTTTGCTTCACACAGGACAGGCAAGAACACACAACAGAGCCTGGTGACTTAAAAAGCTTTGAATAGAAGGCACAGTTTAGTTCCTGAAATCAATACCAACTACTAACACCCTCAGTACTGAGCATATAGTCAGTGGCACACAACCTACGAAGAGGAAGACCATTTCATCTGAAAGCATGAAATGACAAAACAGCTGTCTGCACCTACCCAGTCATAAGCTCTGTCAAAACGCTGTTATGTCAGAACCGAGCCACTCATCCTTTTTTCCTCATAGGGGCTGAGAGGGAGAAAATGATCCCAACAAAGCTCCTGGGGAAGGGCAGCCTTTTGACAGGACTCACACCAGTGCATCAACCACTGTACAGAACATAAGCCTTAGTTAGTACAATGGGTGGATGCACTTCAGGACATGAGGAAATCCCTGAAAGCCCACATCCAGCTCAGGTAACAGACCATCTTGACCACCATGCCTTTCCTTTGGGCATCCCCTACTCTGCAAGGTGGTGGACAGTTTCCACAGCTCCCTCCACACTGCAGGGTAAAGCCTCTCTATCCTGAAAGCCCAGGGACCTTTGCTGCAGCTCTTGGAGCCCCACTCTCCCAGGACTTACCACAAAAAGAACTGCAATGCAAGATGCTGAAAACTGCTTCTGAGTATGGGAAGGCTGATACAGTGTTTGCTGCCACAACACCCAAGTCTACCCTTTTCTTCCATTACTGAAGCAAGTTACACAGATGATCCATACTCAGACATGCTTCCAGACATTTCTCACTTCATTATGCTTGAAATTACTACCAGTAAGGAGACATTTATTTTTTTAAATGCTGTTGAGGTAATTTACTTAACCATTAAGGGGCGGGGGAAGTTTGTTATATAGATACAAATGCTTTTGGAGCAAAAGGAGCTTAAACATCAGCCTCATGATGACATCCACACATCCACTCCCCTCCTCCGTATGACCATTAGGCTGCCCCATGCACTGGATAATACTCTCAGCTGATACACAAAGCACTGCTGAGATTGGGTCATTGCTACTATAGTTGCCATGGCTGCACCACACACCTCTCTGTGGGCAGCAATGCTCTATATTCAAACCAGCTGCTCAGGACAGCTATTAAATTCTCTAATGTTACCATCTTCTCTTTCCAACTAAGTTATGGTCCTGTGTGAGTTTGGTATAATGGGGGTGCACTCAGGACTTCAAAATACACTTCATACAGAAGAAAAACCCAGATCTCTACCACTTAAATATGTCCTGACAAACTGGCAAAAATATTATTTTCAGTGTCTTGGTAATTTTTTTATCAAGTGACAGCCATGGAGTAACAAATCATTGCCACCTCAGACACAAACCATTCCAGGGTTCTGGAAATGCTCACCATATGTGTGTTTGGCAAAGAGGAGCAGTAACTAAGCAAGTGTACTCCTCATTCTGAAATAGTGATTTACTATGAGGAACAACCATGTCATTTATTTCTAATAAATCTATAGTACTTATTATATTCCCACTACAAAATAAAAAGAATCCAATTTAATTCAGAAAGCAAATGACTCTCAAAGACTGAGAGCCTCTCAAGCCTTCCTTCAATAAAGAGCTGAGGCAACTCACTAAACTGGAAAGCAGTGATCCAGCAAACATTGCACTGCTGCAAACTGCTTGAAGCAAAGATATATGGGGCTTTATTTGCATATAACTTAATATGAATTCCAACTGCATCCTGGGTGCAAGCAAAGTTTTTTTGTTTTGTTTTACTTGGCTTTTGGGTTTGTTTTTGTTTTTATGATGAACAGACTTAGTAAATCTTTCCTAAGCTGCCTGCTTTTTGGAATTTCAAATCTGAAATAAAACATAACCACACTACCAGCTCCCGTGCTGCTTATCTCACAGACAATAACAAAACTCACCAACAATTAAATAACAGAACATTTACTTTCCACAGAGGTTAGATGCAGCTCACAGCTTCACCTATAAAGTAGCATTTCAATATCTGTTTGACGACAGAGCAAATCTCACAGCAAACTAATCTACAGTGACAAATTGCCTGTCAGTGCTCTTTCTCTGTGAATACATAGTTAAAAAACTAATCACATAACATCTTGAATAATAATTCTGTCACCTCTCCCACTTGAATAAAGAATACCATACCATTATGATGAGAGTCCTGGGTCTGCTCATTTCATCATCGCTATCCAGCGGCAGAATTTCATGTGACAACTCCTCTTGCCGTCGTCGCCTGCAGATATGTGGACAGTTCCTCTGTACCACAGAACGAAAGGCTTGGAGCAGAACAATGCTGGCAGCACAACCCATATCTGCATCCTGAAGCCTACAAAATAACTTCTATGTTTATGCTATGTTTGAAAAACAGTGGCCCCTTGTCCCTGAAAACAGACTACAGTGCAGCTGCAGCCAGCTCGCTCTCCAATCGCTTCCTTGAGCTCTGATCATCTGATCACAACCAAATAGCTTGGATGCAGACAGAGGAAAGATTTGATCCACTGAAACAGAAACACACGCAACATTACGATGCCTTCCTCTCCCTCCCTCCTTCTCTGCTTCTGAATTCACATGAGAAAATGTGCTCCCTCTCTTGTACAATCAGCCGCCTCCTCCAATTCCAGTTTCATGGAACTGAAAGTATGAAAATTCCCTGTTCAAAAGAGCCAGCTGTTCATTAAACACATACAGAGGCATCCACAACAACTGGCAGGATCAGTTTAAATACTCTTTTTTAAAAGACATCTGTAGCAAAATAGCAAATACCTGGAAAGTTATTAACTCTCATTATCAGCAGTGCTGGCTTCAAAATACTTTGCCTAAGGGTTTTTTTAAACACACCNTACTGAGGGATTTGGGTTGTAATTTTTTTTCACCATTTCTTGCAATTTTTTGAAGCACAATAAGTTCCTTTGAGTTGTAAATATAACAAGTGCTAAAAATGCAGAAATCTGGTCTGCTTCACCCAGCTCATGTTTAAATAGCTGTGGCTCAACAGGACCAGCAGTGTGCAGCTCTGAAATGCTTCTCAACACTGGGGTTGTTTTGTGTTCTCACACATGTGTGTCTTCTGCAGAGTAACACATTTTTACATCTACACAGGAGGCTCATGTGGCCGAGGGGCTCTGCTGACAGGGTCTCACACAGCAACAACCTTCCAGTAAGGGGAAAAGGAAAGTATTTTAGTGTGCCATCAGTGGGAATCCAAGTTGGGAGAAGCTGTTGCTGGGGGCCAGAACTAACAATTTGCCTCTCTGGCTCCTGCCTGACAAGTCATTCAAAAAGCAGGCAGGGATGCTTGGCAATCACATGGCTGACCTGGAAACACAGTAAGCGCTAATGGGAGAGAGTGTAAGATAATAGTACGGGAAAGGAAGTTAGCACTAAAAATACCTACAGAAATGGATTTCTCCTACACATTAGGAAAGCTAAGAATTTCCAGTAGAGTTTCCAGGGCAGCTGCTTTTAAGCTAATATGTATAACTCTATTACATGTGCACCCAAACCCTTATTTACCTTGCATCAAAAGGTTTTGATTTCCACTGAAGGCCATGAGAATTTTGTCATCAATTCCCATGGTGGCATAAGCAACCTTATAATGTCTGTTAATGAGATATTTGTAAATAATACTCCACAATCCCAGTCAGGAATTGCACTGAAAACTTTTCATGAAAGTACTTGCCCCAGGTTTGATTAGAGTTTAATTGCTTGGCAATCGGGCAAAATATGTCATAATTCTAATTACAGCATTTCCCAGAAAAAGTAAATTCTTTAGACTTGTTCTTTAGAACCAACTAATTTTGAGTGCATATGGAAAATAGCAGCACTGGCAGACACTGTACAAACTAACCCACAGCCATGCCACTGCACCTACCTGGCTCTTCCCTCTGGCATCTCAGTGGGCACAGGCTGCACACACTGGTGTGATGCACCTGCCTCTCCACCAGCAAACCCTGAAGAGGGGGTCTCTTGTTAGCTGGCTCATTAGTTTGATTTTCCTAATGTGATTACAAGAGCACAGTGGCACAGCTGGGTAACTTCTGCACCAAATCAGCACCCCTGCTGATGTTCCCGTCTTGTTTATGTTTGCATCAGTCCCTGCCTGCTCCAGAACTGCGACTGACACCTTGACCACCCAAGAGATGCACTTGGCAGCTGGGACATCTCCATTCCTACTCTAGTTCCAGCAGCAGCAATACTATCCTGGGTAACATCTGTTGCTGGCTGTTATGGCAACTGCTCTGCTACCTTGGGGGCTGCTAACACATCTCCCATCTGGACAGTATCTTCTTCTACTCACCAGTGCTCAGCTGGGAGACTTGGCAGGGATTTTTATGAAATTTGGTTTCCATAGCACAGCCCAACACTGTTGCACATGTGCCTGCACGTGTATATGGAATAGCACCCTAGGGCTCAACCCAGAGCTCCACTTTGTTCTCAGTGAAGAATCCCATTCATTCCAGTGGTCTTTAGATCAGACTATTGTCTGCCAGTGGCTCAAGTGAATTCATTACAATTATTTGTGGATTAAGCCATTATTAGATACAATTAGGAATGACACAATCTTGGCATTTCATCTTTTCTGAGAGAAAAATGACAGTCCAAAAGCAAATTAACTAACAAGCCAAAGCCAGCTAAAAGTAGCCTCCAGAACTTGATCAAAATTCAAGAGCGGAAAAAACAGCTAATACACAGGGGAAAAGAAACCACTGAAAAGCTAAAAAACCCCTTCTGTTTTAAGGAAATCTCACAGAGATGTTAGCTATCACTGGAAAAGAAACCAGAAACATCCAATCTCCTAAAAATGCCTGGACACACAGAGTATCAACAGCTTTGTTTTACAAAGGTAGGGATCTCATTAGCATGCACTATGCTTATACACCAACTATCAACAGTTTAGTTACTCTTGCAGTGAAGCATCAAGCACTGTTTTGTGTTAATTAGTTTAATCCAGAAGCAAAATTCACTGAAACCCCCTGGGAAGCAAAATACTCCATTGTGCAAGCAACTCCTTAATTCCCCATTACAAAGACTTTGGCAGCAATTGCAGACTGAGGAATATCCACACCTGAAGCCTTCCACTGTCCACTCTCACTCCATTCTTAACCACCATCATTTTAGCTGTGCTAAGTTGCCACGTAACACCAGCACGATGGTTCATGGTAGCAGGATGGGAAGCAGACCAAAGGGGGAAGAAAAAAAAAAAAAAAAAAAAAAAAAAATTAGAAAGGCAAGATGGTTGTTTAACCCAGAGGACTTCAGTGACCCTGTCCTTGGCAACTCCAAGGGCTGTGTCTGTTCAGCAGCAGAGCTGTGCAGGAACAGAAGTGGGTCACACTTGTCGTATCTTATAAAGCCCACAATAAGAAAGCAGAATTCAAAGGCATCCGGATCCTTGAGCTAACAGCTATCCATCATCCAGCCTCAGCTTCAACCTGAAAGAGATACCAGCTCTGCAGAAGGGCAGCCAGGGCCTGAAGAAGTAAACACTCTCTAGCAGGAAGTCTGCAGCAGAGTGTAAAAGCCTTCTCTTTCAAACACTAGGTTATTTCTCTTCTGCAGTATTCCCATGTTTCTGTTCCTGCAGGCTTCAAGACTTCCTTAAGATGCTACTAAAGGTTTTATTACACATTTATTTCAAATCTCATTAGCACACCACATTAAAAGTTGTTTTCCTTTCTACAGCTTTTTTTATTCCATCAGTTTTCTGTTCTCTTTGTGACATTTGAATTCCTGTGATCTGAATAAACATGATACAACCTATTGGTATTTTGGTCTTCAGCTGAGGGCTTTAAATGGGAAGGCAAAAAGGCAACTCTTGGAGGAGATGCTTTAGCAAGAGAATGACTTTCCAAGTTTAACACTGATCCTCCCTTCCAACCCCAAAGGAAGCTGCATTCTTCTCAAGCAAGGCAGACAATTGCAGGTTAGAAGAACCCTTTGCCAAGACACCTCCAAGCTGTTACAATGACATGCTCCACTTTGTTTGGGTTGATTTTTTTTTTTTTTAATCCTTTGGAAAACAAACTTTCCTCTCCAATATGTGTTTGCATAACATGTCCTGAGAAGCTACACAGAAGCTCTTGTAGTGTGACAGTCTTAAAGTAGCAATGACACACATGAGCACAGGTAGCAACCACATAAATAAGAACATGCCCAGAACTGCTTACAACTGTGTGTCACTGGCTCAAGCCATTAACACCAACTAAAGACAGCAAAGCAGTACAAGTAACAAGAGCTGCACTGTCACAGGAGGTAAGGCACAAGCCACCACTACAAGTTGCCAAAGGGTGTCCACTCACTGGTGTAAAGCAGCTTTATACCAAGCTGTTGTCACAGTTGGCACTCTGTAGCTGGCTCACAGGACCATTCACCTAAACTCCAAGTGGCAAAGCACTGTCTGTTCACTGAAAATCCTTCATCAGAGATACCACAGACATTTGCCAGGTGAGCTGTTTACCTTATGTCGCTCCATCAGATACAGCCCAGGGTTTTTCTAGCCCAGGTGATTTACTGGTACACACAGACATGCACAGCACTCGATTGAGCACATCTGAAGTCAGATCCTCCTGCAAGCTCTGACCGCCTTAAAGTGTGAATTGGTTTTCTCGGAAGGGTAGAGCATGTTTTCCAGGTTTTTAAGGCTATCCTGCATGAGTTACTATTCCATATACATCATCCTGGTACAGACAGCACATAAGCAATGTGACCAGTGGCTCTCTCACAGCTCCACATGCGGACATTTATAGTAAAACTTCTCTTAAGGTCTGGCCTATTCAAGTAGCAGACAAACATTTGGGGCAAGAAAAAAAAAATTACAGTCTCTACCATTATGCAATTGAGGACCACTCATTTTGGTGAGTTACTGTGTAATCCCTCAACACTTTAGCATTCATCACCCTTCCAAAACAAAAAAAGGCTGATACACATTATCTCCTTAGCAAAGGGAATTCTCCTTAGAGACACTGAAGGTCTTTATCTCCAGTATTTGTTTTCATAAAGGCTTGGAGGCACTTACAAGGAAAGCAGAGGGAAGGAAATGCACCCAAGTTTGAAAGTCTCTCTTTATGCTCTGCTACTTTAAAACAAACAGTGGAATCCTAATCAGCCTCCAAGGAACCAGCATGGAGACCTAAATCAGATAGGTAAAGTACTGCAAGAGGTCTCCACAGCAATCTGATTAATGATGGAAGCGCCTGTTATTTGGCCTCCTTTCCTTGCACATTTTATGCCTGAGGAAAAATCCTAAGTATATACACCTGAAGATAAGCTCAGGTCTTTCCAGGCACTTTTTCTAATGACTGTAGCCTTAAAGCAGCGAGGTAGACAGCATGTTACAGTGGTATCTTTCACCACCACAGAGCAGCATTTCCAACACCACCTCCTGTTGTCTGCCTGATACTAGTGGAGGTCTGGGGGCACTACAAGAATCCATCTTCAAGGAGCTGCCCTGTCTTCTCTTCCAGCATTTAGCCCCCAAACCTTTCACATCCAGCCCAGTGGCCTAAAAGAGGCTGTGCAATGCTGGGTTGAACCACTGGCACCATACATTTTGAGGGGGGGGAAATCTTAAAAGCATAAATGGGGATCTCACATTTATTTCACAGAAAGCACATGCACTCACAGTTGCTAAAAGCCATAAGTAGCACCTGTGCCTTCCACTCATAATAGACCCTCTTGCAGTCATTTCAAAACATTCATGCACTGTATTTCAAAGTGTAGCTGCAGAACGGTTACATATCAGAAACACGGAGGTCTCCAACAGCAGAGGAGGTGACTAAGAGCAGCAGCACACAGGCTTTGTATTTCCTTTATTTTTACCAGCTGCTCCCTGGTGACCTGGGAAAACAGGCCTTTACTGCAATAACTGGTCAGCACAACTCCTGAATGACACACAGCTTTTACATCTTGAAACTGTTTCCTTCACACAAAGTTATCCTTGACCAACACAAACAATTCCTAAGAGTAACAGCCAGGAAAAATTCACAAATGAGAGTATATATATGAGAGTATGGTTATAACTATACAAGAAGTGATGGAATCGTTCAGCCACCTCAATTCTCCTCCTCGTACCTTCCAGCAGTCAGGAGAAACATGCCCAGCATTGCCACAATCGCTGCAATGTCACCTGGCTGCAGAGCGCACTGGGCTGCAGAAAGTAGGTGTCTGGCACCCTCTAGGGAGTAGCACATGAAAGACCAATTCACAGCTGCTGATCCTGACTTTACCTGCTGACAATGGAAATCATCATATACGGACAGGGGAGGAACATAAAAGTCAGATAACCACAGAAACAGGCCCTCCACGACTCCATGTGCCAATGCTGCCTTTCTCTTCTCAGTATTCTTTTGGTCTTTCATGTTGATGTCTGGTGGATAGTATTATACAGAAGTTGTGTTAAGGACTCTTAATTACTACCATACTGCATGTGGACAAAAATACAGAGGTTTCCCCCATTAGATCCCACAGCACTTTACCAATGGCATAAAAAAATTGGAACAACTTGACAAATAAGAAAACAGAGACAGTGATTAAAAAGACTGACATAAGGATTTATGACAGGCTAATGACAGAAGCTGGTCTAGAACCCCACATCTCTGGGGCTTCAACCCCTAAAGGGGTTTCTCAGAATACTCTATTTGCACAAAGTGAAATGAATTTATAACTTGAATGCAAGAAGCTTCCACATTCCTATTTCTTACTCAGGTGAAGTACTCTGCTGATTTTCAAGTCATTCCTCACTTTGACACGTAGTTTGCTACAATTTCAACCTCTGTGGGATCTATGAGATTATTCTTAGATTAAGTGAAATGGGAGAACTGCAGCCCACAAACAGTGATGAAAACTTCCTTATTTCAATGCACTTCAGTGGCTTCTGGATCTAGCACAGAATATTCCAAAGAGCATTGTTGTGGTTTCCTTCAACATGTAACAGGAATAATAAATATTTGACTTCAAACCAGGAAAAATAGCTACTTAACTTACAAAGCAAATGTTTATTTGCTTTTAAAAAGAACTTTTATTATCCCATAAAACTGGTGAACTAGTTGGAACTACCAAAATTCATCCTTTCTCTGGCACATGGGTAAATAAAAGCATAAGATATTGAGATAAACTCTGTGAAAAATTTTCACTATAAGTTACAACTCTGGCTGAGCTCACACTTTTGAAGCAAAGCCTTTACAAATAAGCCACAGTAGAAAAAACACCCACCATCCCACTGGTTCCCAAAAAGAACTGGTAACAAATTATTACTTTCTTTCAAAAAGATCCACATTCATCTAGCACACAACTCCTCAAACAGCATTATCAGCAGCTGATCCTGTTTCCACGGGAATTCCACTTCATGAACCAAATGGGAGAGAGCCTGAAAACCAAAACTAGCATAGAGGGAAAAAAAAACCAATGAGGTTTTAAGAGTAAGATGTGGGTTTGGATGAGGTGTCACTTGTACAGAAGATGGCCTGAACTGCTTGGTGGTTTAATAAACTACCACTTCAAAATACAATCAAAAGCCTAGAAAAGCACTGCAATAAATCTCTCTCACATCCAAAAACGTTGGACAAGAACCATAGAAACCTGTATTGTTGACATCTCATCTTCAGGATATGCAACCTATTCCCTATGTCTGTAACAGTCACAGCTTCTAGTGATTTCTGTAAATTACTAGTAATTTCTGTTCAAATACAGGCTAGAAATACAAAGCAAGAGCAAATACAGAAAGACTGCAGTTATTTTCAAAAAGACCATCTAAATCTGGAGTAAAGCACAATTTCAGAACAGTGATCTCTTGTCAGAAAACACATTTCTTCTTCAAATTTGCCTCCACTCCAAACCAATGACATCTTTCAACTCACAACCCAGCTAAGAACAAATAACAAAATCCTGGACTACTCCACAACCAAACCACTTTCAGCTTCTAACTCTTTGAAAAGATCTCTCTTTTTCAGGTCATAAGAGAACATGCAAAGGAAGTTACCTCTTGGTCCACTCCTATCTCCTTTAGTTTTAAAACAACTCACTTGAGTAGGAAAAAATGGACATAACTTAAAATTTGAGGTAGGAATTTAAATGAGATAAATAATTTATTTTAATGTTTTTCATATTGTTTTACAAAATAAAACTTGAATGGTTTACTATCAAGAAAGAGTGGAATCAGGTACTAAACAAATGGGTCAGGCTTGATACACAAATCCTAACAGCTTACACAAGACAGGTATAAACCCAGACCATACCAGAGAAGTTAGAGAAGTAGAACTATACTGATTGTAAATGAACACAGAGTAAAAATATTTTGAGAACTGACTCAGTGGCAGCCTGAAGGGTTGAGGAATGGCCACAAGCAAGACAAAGCAGACACAACACCTTGCCCTACTGTCTCCTTCACTGGGACCCTGAAGTCCTCACATGCAGAATTACAGCAGCTTCGCAGACCTGGGGGCTTGGCCTCTACTTGGAATTGCAATAACATTTTCTCCAACACTAACTATGCTTTATGCAGAGACAGTTAACTTTGTTGGCACTTTCACCTCAGTCACAGCCTTCCAGCACAATCTTCCATTCTTTAGTACATCAGCATTTAAAATAACTACCTGTGAGCCAAGTATGGTTTTTGTTTGCATTAAAACTGAAAGAAAACCCCAAACCCAGCATTTTCTTCCCTGCATATGAAATCAAGTCAGAGAGGTTACACTAGCTCATCTCTTTCCTCCCACTTTTGATATCCTTCCTCTCTCTCCCTTCTTCTCTCCCTCAGAAGTCAGATCGACAGGCCAAGAGTAGTACCCAACATCTTCTGCCTCTGAGTCAGATCACACTTGTGAGAGAAATCAGCAGTAATTCCCACTTGGCTCTGTACAATGCTGTTCACAGGAGGCTTTTGGATTTTCAAGCCAAGAAAACCCTTTCCCAACTCCCTCACCAAAATTATGGGCTGTCCAGAGGAGCCAGGAGTTTAGCTGCCAAACTAATTTAATAAATTTTTAATTCAAAACATCAAATGCCTTGAAGACAAGAATTTCTTCTGTAAGCTGGGCATTCAGCAGCTGAAAATAAAGGAGGGAGAGCTGGAAGTGGAGACCAATGCCAAAATGATCATCAACTACCAACACAGCACCATCATAAGCTGAGTTCAGTGTAGTCCTCGATACAGGGCAAGGTAACTCCAGCAAAGAAGTACTTAGACTATGTTTAACCATGACACAAATACCCTGATGAGACATCACTGAGAACACACGAACAGGTCTGGCCACCTTCAAGAATGAACCAGTTGCAGAACAGACCTGCTAACCAGCCCAGGGAATTAACGTGGTTGCTGTGTCTGGTTCTCAGATGCCCAGTACGAGTCCACTGACTCATAGAATTGAGTTCTTTGCAAGGTTGCCAAGGCAGACTGAGCCTGGAGGACATTACGTACAAGGAAACACTGAGAAAAATGTGTTTTTTTCCACCTGTAAGAAATGAAGGCTGATGGAAAAATCTTGCTAGTCTATACTGTAGCAGTAGGGCAAATGGACAAGAGACTCTCCATGGAGACATGGTGGCAAGGATGAGACACAGTGAACAGAACATGGGATAGGGGAAATTTTAATTAAATATGGTAGAATATATTTTTCATCATGAAGGGTGGTCAAACACTGGGACACAGCATCACAGAGACTGTGGCCTCTCCATCCTTGGAGAGTCTCAACACTAAAGTGGACAGGGGCCAGAGTAACCCTGTCTCTCTGGTATTGCTTTGAACAGGACAACCTCCAGAAGCTCCTTCCAAATTAAGTTATTCCACAAGTGTGTAAGAATACAGCTTATTCAGTTTAACAATCCAGAGCCTGAATTTGTGCCCTGCCTGGGAGAGCCCCAAACACAACCAAAACAGAAGACCCACTTAAACCAAAGGCTACCACAAAGACCAGAGCAAGAGGTGACAAACTGGCTATTTAGGCCATACAATTTCACTTCACAGAAGGCTCCATTTCTAACCTAACACAGAAAGGAACAAAAGAGGTTCCCAATCAGACTTCTTTCAACTTGAAGTCAGCTGTATAATTCCTGCTCATTGTTTCAAGGCAATTTCACTTTGAGGCATGTGCAAAGAGTTCAGCCAGAAGCAAGGAACCAAAAGGAACAATCTCATTCAATTTCTGAGCATAAGCTTCTACAGCTGCAAGATAGAAAACTGGGCACAAAATGTGGATAAAGTAAGGAAGGAAATGCAAAGCAAAATTTGTACGTACAGGGGCCAGCAAAAACTGTTGCCTCAGGTGCTGCTCTCCCATTACCCCACTCCCCCGAACAGAGGAGCTGCAGATGTATCCTTTTATCTGTCAGAAAAGATCTCAGAAGAAGAATATGGATTATTTCCAGTACCAGTTTAATAATGAGGCTCAGATTCTTTTTTTTTTTTCTTATCAGTCCCAAGAATCCAATGGCAGTTTCCCCAAAATAAAAAAAAAAAAAAATAAAATCTAAGAGTCTGAAAGTTTTTCAGGCAATAAATATTACAGGAGTATGTTGAGCGTTCTGTTTGTTTGTTTATATATTGCTCAAAAAACTCATCCAAACCTGACAGGTCCATGGGCAGCAAGCCAAGCAGCTTTTCCTTGTTTGATTATGTCATGTACCTCCTAACCAGGATGCTCCTTGTGCTAAAGCACAAGGGGCAAATGAGGAATTTCTACACAGAAATCCACCTACACAGAATCTTACTGGCATAAACATCAGCCCTCACAAGACAAGTCATTTAATAGAAATGGGATCTGTGGGTATATAGTGCCAGATACTGTAACAAAAGTTATTCTCTTGACTACAATGTGGGGGTTGATTAGCCCCAAAATAGTTCCTTTCTTAGCACATCTAGAAGCTCAGGGAGGCTCATATTCATTCTCCTTTTACACCAGCCAGAAAGTCCAAGCTGCATAACGGAGCAGTGAGACCACCCATGAAACAGCATGCAAGAGACACCAGGTCTCTCAGACCAAGAGTGCTCAGTGGGATGTTGCTGCCCTTTCAGAAAGAACACATCTGGAGCAACTCAGACACAGTTCCTCTGCTACTGTTCATGCCCCACCTAAGGTAATGCCTGAAACCCCTGGTTTTGCCCTTATCACCATGGAAAGGAAAAAGCACCCCAAAAGGCTGAATGAAGCAAACCAAGCCAACCAAAAAGCATGCTGCACCTTTTAGAAACAATACTGCTGTGCTTTTTTCACAGCACAATAATGTGCTCCCTGTATCAAACCGAGTCACAGCTATTGTAGCAGCTAATGAGCAACGCTGTGCTGTTCTGTCCCCTGGACAGCTTTTCTGTACAACATGTGGTTTTCATTTCATGTCTCTTGTCAGGATTTCACTCCCTTTCTTTTACTTGACCTCCAGAAGAGAATAAAACCATACAAAATCTAGAAGTAATGAACCTTAGTTGCTGACATCAATCAACATTCACATCCACAAGACTCTATTCAACAAAATAGAAAATAAGCAAAACCAGCCCAATTCTAAGTTGTTTGGCCTGTATTTGTTAAGTTCTAACACAGTTCTATAAACATATGTCTTCTGGTTGGTATTTTAGGAAAAAAATCTTTAGAAGAAGAATATTTTGATTAGCAACATGTGTGTTTTGAAAGACTAATACTGAAGTCCAAAGGAGATTAAAATATGATAGAAATTATGAACTAAATACACATGTGCAAAGAGTTTTCATTCTCACTAACTGAAATGTCTGGTTGCAAGTAATTTGTTTTTATTATTAAGGTCTTAATAATATCTGTTGTTGACCTTTTTTTTTTTTTTTAATGAAGTGATATTTATTAAAAAATCCTGTTCTTGTAGAACCATTTCAGAGCACTTCTAAAAAAAATAAAAAAGAAATTCTAGTACATAACCGAAGAGGTGTCATTTTCTATTTTATTATGACACATCTCAAATGAACTCACAAGGGATCCTAGTAATTCCAGGTAGGACTCAAACACTGACCTCCTCTCTGTTTATTCTTTCAGGACTTCTCAATCAAGCAGGAAATAAAGAACAAATCAGTGAGATAGTGCTTTTCAGAAAACCATAATTATTTATGCTCACAATATATTTACTTCAGGGAAGCAAGCAGTTCTCTCTGTGGAACATACAATTAGATTTTTAAATAGATGACCAGCTTCCTGGACCACCCTCTCCTTCTTCTGACAGCTGAGCATTCAACAAGGTTATGTTACTGAAGCAACTTGAGGTGAAAAAATGCAAATGTATACTTAAATTATTTAAACATTACAGACTACACAGTGGAACTTTAACCCTAAAGACCTTTTTATTGTAGTTTTTTTAAGGAATTCACCACTCTAGCTGTCTATGCTGCCAAAGCTTCCATTAGAACATGCAATATCCAAATGAAACTGTGATCATGCCCGTCAATGTCCTTTAAACATACCCCTTTTACACACCACAGAAAAACATTTTCAACTTTCTCCTACAATTCAGATAGAAATTAAAATACAGAGATAGCAACTGTTCATTTCTGCTGAAATTTACTCCAATATATAATTAGTGCTCTAATTAAAGTCAGGAGCTAATGATCATTTATCATTTTCTATGCAATGTTACAATTATTTCATGGTAACACAGAGTTGCAGCGAACAGAAGAGCTCTCACTTTCCTGTCAGTTATGCTTTTGTCAAGCAGCTGAGCAAATTAGGAACACTTACCTCTAAATAAAGCTTATCCACAGACCCAAACAGGCACTGTCAGGCATAAGGACAGACTTGGTTACAATTACTCACTCTCAGTTTCAGTATCTTACTCCTGATGTAGTAACGCTAAATTTGACACGACTGCTTTTCACAAAAGATCAGGCTGGCAATTTACTGAGGAGATGGTAGGGCAGAGAGCCAGTGGCACACATAAGCACCTGGGAAAGAAGTCACAGCATTTCCAGGGAGACACCTAGAGATGTCCTCCACCCAGCACGAACTCATCAACAGATTGCACTGCTGTGGGAAGCAGCACCCTCTGGCTTTCAAATCTCACATGTCAGCATCTGATTCAAAAAAACCACAGGCTTGAATGCCAACCCCAGAAGTCTGCTGTACCCTGGTAGAAGTAAACCAAATAAAGACATCCTGCTGAATCAGGGTTCACATGACTGCCAGCCAAGAGCGATAGGCATGGTGAAAGGTTAAGAGACGTTCACCTCAATCATAGAAAAACTTGGGTTGGAAGGGACCTTGATGTCCTTGGCCTGTGGACAGCACTTGCTTGAGGTCTCAAGCGACAGAGATACAATTCATCTCAAGAAAGTAATAGAGAAGATGGAACTATCATCCTATTCCATATAAAAATTTATGTGGTGATCTGGGAAGCACATCAAATGGCACTATAATTATTATTTGACTTTGGATTGCTGAAAAACCCAGGATCTGCCTATAACACCCAACTTCTGGAAGCTCTAACCTGATCCAGAAGAGCAAGACACACCAGTATGAGCCCATACTTGAACAGTTAATCTAACCCCACTTCTCAACTTGACTGAAGATATTACACTGCAATTAAAAGAATTACAGGGTAATTCTGTTTGGGGTTTTTGTTTGGTTTTNTGGTTGGTTTTTTGTTTGTTTTTTAACCAGAACACACTCAAAAAGAAAAAAAGACATTTAAATTTGGCTGTTATTGACATTGTCCCACCGTTACAACAAATGTTGAAGCCCAATACAAATCTATTTGTTCAATGTAAAGCTAAGAGACAGGCATATTACCCAACCCAAAGACTTTCCATCGCCAGTATGGGAGTGAGAGGCACGGCTGGGCAGAGCAACATGGGATGGCTGTTAAGTGAAGAAAAGGAGCAGCGATCACCCCTTCGAAGAACTTGCAAGGAGCACTCCTGGAAGAAGTGGGGTTTAATGGGGCGTGGATGGCAAGCAGAGATAGGGGCCTGACAGACAACCGACACACTGTTCCCTGCACAGAGAGGCATTAACAGAGGCTCAGACACAAGTGCGAGAAAGGCAAAGCACAACAAGGACCAAGGACTGGAAGAGGTGAGGGCAGCAAAGCAGGGAGTGGGAAGACAAAAATAAAAAAGTGAGAGTAAGATAATATTTAACTGCAACACAGAGGCCACGCTTAATGAATTTGAAGGGTTCTCACTGCAAGAAAAACTTTGGGGGGCAGGGTGAAGAGGGTGGGAGGGGAAAGATAAACTTCATACCAAGGCAGGTCAGTTACTGCGCCCACTCGTTCTACTGTACATCCCATTTATTGCAACACATGTAACTCGAAACATCCACCTGAAACCCTTTCATAAAGTTTTCCCCTCACCCTTTCTGGAGAAAGAATACATAAAAGGCAAAAAGTACTTTATTGCCAACATCTACAGCAAACTGGAACTATCACCGCTATTTAGAAAAACAAACAAACAAAAAACCAAAACAAACAACACCCCCCCAAAACAAACAAACAAACAAAACAAAAACACATCCCATCTTCTTTCATTTCCAAACCAATCAGACTTAAACCACCTGGATTTGGTGTGTTTCATGAGCTCAAATTCTTTTTCAAGACACACAGAAATGACTGGGTATGTATTTGAATTATAAAAAGAAGGAACATGAGATTTCGGAAAAACACCTAAATAAAAGTAATCATCTACCTGGACTACACCTTTTTTTGTTTGTATTAGGGATTTTCTAATGCTGCTGTTAATCCACAGGTTGGCATTTGACCAGGAAAGAGGATAAACTGAATCTGTGCTCATGTATCTCCTGACTTTTTGTTTGGTAGGTCCTCCTAACCAACCTGCAAAACTGTTCTCATTGATTCTGGAGAAGCTATGAGCATAAATTCCTGCAGTATGGAAGAGACCAGGATAATTCAACCCGACTTAATGTTGTATGACTTATATTCCACCAGTGTTTGCAATTGTAGCTGTTGAATGGAAAGGTGTCAGCAGAACAGAAGCAGTGTGCAATCACACAGCTCCAAGAGAAAAACAACTGTTACTCATGTAAAATGCAACTGTTGCCTAAAGAGATGCCAGCTCTGAAACAGGCAGATGCTTTTTAGTAACTTGCTTTCAGACCAGAGCTGTGTATGACACTTCACTTCTGCATTGTTACTGTAATTGCTCTTTACCAACTGCTGGAAGTCCACCTGCTACACGTGAATGGAAGGAAAAAAAAAAAAAGTGTGCCTATATACTGACAATAGAAACATGATCGCTCAGCACATATTTTAGTATGCATTGCAAATATGTGAATACAAAAGATACAGACCACATGATATTCTAGAATAAATATAAAAGTCCGCTCATTACTGTTTTTAATACTTACTCATCACTCCCTTTCTCTTCAGCACACAGAATCAGAGGTATGACCTGGGATGTGTTTTCCCAAGGTCTCCCCCTGCCAATACACAGTTGTTTTGTATGATAAATTTTCATGTATTTTGTCCCATGCAGCTTAAAGTTCAGAGCCATGAAACAGTTCTAGTCCAAGGATGGTCAAATTTAGGCCCCATAACCACTTTTGAGGGTTTTTTTAACTAATAAAAATAAAATTAAAAAGAGAAGCCAGGAAAAAGGCTGTACACTTCTATCTTCAAAGAGAGATTCAGATTGCTACAAATACCACAAGTTATTTATGGCGTGTGAAATGCAACAGAGGCATTCCTAATAAAAGACATCAAGCCTGGCCTGTGCCATGGTACTTGCACAGCAACAGAGGAAGTTCCTCCACGGGACAGACTCCAAAGATGACTTACTAACTCAACCAGCATAGTCCAATCAATAGCACTCAGGCTGACTTCAGCCTATCGCTTTCACTCAAGGACTCAAAAAGCTCTGAATCCTTTCTCCTGTGCCTACTCATAGCATGGAAAGGATGGCTGTATTTGCTTCCAAAGAGGAGAGATTGGGGATGTGGAGGACTGGCATCCTGCCCTCCCTCAGGCTGCAAACACATTTCACAGAGTATCTGGGTATAAGCGGCCTCTCCTTCCTCTGCTCTGTTGACTTTATTGCTTGGACTTGCATAGGGCTAAAAGGGAAGGAAGGAGAGAGGATAAGGAGGAAGCTGCATCAAATGTCTCACAGCAGAAGAAGGGATGGAAAAAGTAGCTTCACGCTTCATTACCTGCCACTGTGGCCAGAAGGTACCACACTGACTCTCCCAGTGTCTCTTCTGCCATGCACCTTAGGGGACACATCACCTGCACACCAGAGCACCCCAACATGCTCATTTGTGCCCTGCAGCAGCATCAAGCACACTGCAGTGAGGAGTCAGGAGCACGCTGGGGCCAGGATGAAGACACTTGTTCCTGCTCAGTCACTCCACAAGGGAGTAGAAGGTCCCAAGGCTCTTCCCCCACCCCATTTGCACAGGTAATAAACACAAATATTTGGATCTGTCTGAGAGTCCAACATAAATTAGACATGAGAGAGCAGAGAGAGGGTCTAGGGCAGAAAGTACACAGCTGGGAAACAGCTGATGGGCAGGAGGGAGGGGAATCAGATGCAAGAAAAGTGGGGCTTATGCCCAGCATCACAGGCCCACATTAGTCCTGAATCAGTGTTTTGAAAAGATAAGCATTGTACTGGATCCTGTATTTCATTAATTCTAGTCACAGAGCAAACATAGAAAACTGATCAGAGGAAAGGCAAGAGGAACTAACCCTAGTAGATACTAGAAGAAATACAGAGCAATTCATTGAAGTAACAGAGGAAAACTGCTGTAACCATCCACAGCTCTTAAGAGACTCCTCTAAGTCATGCAAAACATAAACATTTGGTTTGAATTTTAATGAATAATTTTTTGTAAGTCAGAGGCATTTGAGTGGGGAGGGCAAGATTTGAAATCCAGTAAGGTTTGCAAAGCTCTCAAAATTGCCCCTGAGCCTGGCAAAAACTCAGATCACAGAAGTTTCTCACATCTTAAAAATGCATTTTCTTCAAACCATGTCTACCTCACTGCAACACAAGAGGAAAGGCTGTTCTAGAATAAAGGTGACTGAGGAAGTTGCACCAAAACACGGACACATTTAACCCTTAGGTGAGGTATTCCAGACAGCTTTGGAATAAGAGATGTTTCTATGCCTTGTCTCTGCAGAGCCACCGTGCTTCCCATGTGTCAACCTATAAACTTAGCCCTAGGAAAAGCAGAGGCACCTTTTACAAGACACCTGAGAATCCAGAATTTCATTCTGGCCTATAAATTAGAAGTACACTCCTCAAAAACAGCTCACATACATTAACCTACTCACAACTGCCAAAGTAGGGACATCTAGCAGTAAGCATAGACGGGCAAGCAATACATTCAGATAATGACAGTCTAAAAAGTAAAATCCGAATATTTTGTTTTCCTCTTTGCTAATTCTAAATATACCTAGTCATTCCAGTTTCAGAGAGAACATTTCCATACTACTATGATACATAGTAACATATGAAACTGGAAGCTTTTTTCCCCCCTCTATCATACCCAATTCCACTGCATTTATTAAATGCCATTATATCTACATCATTTAATTTAGGTCAACATGTCAAAGCAACCTAGAATCATATTTGCTTTAAGTCAAACAACATTACTCTCCTACCTGAAAAGTCCATTTCAGACTCAATGACAGAGTTGCCTAGTACTTACTCCACACTACATGAAGTTGGAAGCAGAGAACTGCGCTCAAATTAAGAAAATCACTACAACGTTGACAGAGTACTAAACTTATGTACAATGCACATTATACAACTATACAATAGCAATAGTGGGAAGAAAATAACAGTGAACTTACCACTAGGTCAAATAATGATTAAATTAGTAATTTAAAATGTAATACCGTGGGGTGTTGTTTTTGTTGTTTTGTTTTTGTTTTTGTTTTTGTTTTGTTTTTTGTTTTGTTTGGGGTTTTGTTTGTTTGTTTTTGTTTTTTGTTTTTAAATTTTTGAGGTTTTGTTTTTTTCAGTGTCTGCAGAGACAAAACCTTGTTTCACAGAGGCAGCAGAAGACTCCTGTTGCAGGGAGGCATTCACCTCCATCTCCCCATATTTGCCTGGGATACCAATGAAGTATCTACAGTTCACACTGCTGTTTGCACAGTGTGAACCTGCACGTGTCACAAATGCATCCAGATTTCCTCATCTGAGGTATTTTTATACAAGCTTAAGGCACATCCACATTATGTCATCTCAAAACATTACATTGTGTTCCAAAACATGCAGTATTTGAGTTCCAGCTGAAAAGTAACATTACACTACTCAAGCAAAGAGGTTGGATATTAACTACCACAGTACAAGCTGGGGAGAAGAGGCCAGGCAGCACCATCCACCTCCAGTGCTCCACGGGAACCCTCTACCTGAGTTTGTAAAGCACCGTGTAAAAGTCAAGAACAAGGAAGCAACATTGACCTCTTTCCTCTATGTATCATGAAGAAAATCCTAATTCTAGAAGTGACAATCTACTCAAAAATATATGTAAGCAATACATATAGGTTGTGATAAAGCAACACTGACATGAAGGAGTGAAAAATAATAGACTACTGCCTTGTGCTACCAATCTGAAACACAGGAGAGGAGGGATATAATAAAAAGAAAAGAGAGAAGTAGAATAGAGAAAACTTTCCCAGCTCCAGAAGGCTTTGCTGACACACATTACCATTTAGCACTAATGCAGCCCCGCACCCTCCTATTACACTGCTATTTGGAGCCTGTTTGTGTTCTGCCCAGAAAGGGACAACGTGAGCAGAAGTCATTTAATTATGCAAGCACACAAAGGGCAGGCAGCCCTCAGTTTTCTTACATTTTAAGAGAGAGGGGAAAACTTGCCCATGTAGCAATGAAAACAGCAGGGCAGACTGTGAAGCCAGGCAAATTATTCATCCATATGGGGCAGGAGAGCCTGTGATTGGGATAAACATGGAGATGATAATTCCAAGGCTTTTGCTATAAATCTATTGCATGGTCTTAGGCAGTTAGCTCATGGTGTTTTGTTTTTCTTATCAACAAAAACAGGGATAAAGTTGGCATTTGCTACAGTAAGAATACATAGTTGGTATAAAACAGACTGCAAGTATAATCCAGATTCAGCAAACCATTGTTGAGTTCAGTAAAATGCAGGCAATCCTGAACTGGAAACATTATACACATGGAAAGCAAATCTTTCCTATTTGAGCAATAATCACATTTGTGTCACTACTTCATAGGCTTTTAACCTTGTACTAGAAAAGTTACAAATATGTTTTGACTTCTGAAAGTGACATATGCACTGCCGAACTGCCTTTTAAAAACCACAATATTAAACCTTTTGTCTGCATATCCATCCTCTTCCAAAGCCAACATAAGGCTTAATTTTCCAGATTCTCTCTTTTCTACTGCTTCTCATTTGCCCTCTCAAGACCCTTTATCTAACCTTGTGGGCAAAAAAGAAAAAAGTTAATGCAACTTGTATAAACTGTAAGCATGTTGAGTTACTCAAGCTGACTCACTTCCCATGAATTTAAAACAAAATGTTAGTGAAGTGTCATGCAAGACAACAGTCTCTGCATTTAAATCCAAGTGCCTGGGACTCCCCAGCCTACTAAATGACTGCCTAGCATTGCATATTAAGGGCTTATTTACAGAAGTTATTTACTAACCTGACGAATCTTTCTTGCAGCTCTCTTCATTTCCTTCCTTCGTTTCATTGTCTTCTTCAGCCTCTCTTTCCCCACAAAGTCTTTTCTCTTTTCCCCCATTTTCTCCAATGCTTTTAAATTCCTCTAAACCATTTTCTTCCCTTTTGTCTCCACCCTCTCTGTGGTTCTCCTGCTTTATCTCCTTTTCCTCATTTCTGCCTCAATTTAATGCCCAGTGCCAGTCTCAGATGAAGTTCCCAGAATTGCTCAGGAGCGGACTTTGTCCCTTGTGTCTGTCTGCAGAGGAGGGACCCAGCAGCTGGAGAATGTGCAAGTGGTGCATTCTTGCCTGTGCCCTTTGCTTGGTTCGCCCTTACATCTGGGCTCCAGCACCCAGCTAAAAGCGATCAGATCCTCGCCAGGGCCAGACTAAGTGTCCCTGGGATACCCAAACTGAAAAAACAGCTACAAAACTACTCATCAGACACTTCAGACACATTAAAAATAAGTGCTGAGAAAGGAGACTACTTGCAAATAATGTGGATCTTGTCCTTGACCAGGTAAGTGCTGTTGCACAGGATATTAATGAAAGGTAAATTTTTGAGGGTAGATTCATGAACAAGGTTCACAAGTATATTTCAAATACAAACAAGTTGTTTAATACTTCAACATTGCACTGCATTCCCAGAAGGTTGCTAACACTCTAAATATGACTGAGCAAACCACAACTTATCTCAAATGCAAAGGCTGAAAATAACAGAACTACCAGCTCTAGACTGCAGATAATATTGCCTTATGCCTGTGTCACGAATAAACTGTCTCCTCAACCACTAGAATGGGATGAGGCTTCCTCAGCACACACTTGCTTTTAAGATTCTTTCACCAGATTGTCACCTTGGTCTTAACCAAAGAAAACACAAAAATAAGAACCAACACATTAAGAGGTCTGCAGGGAAATAGACAAAAAGATCCGGTAGCTGGTCTGTGAAGATAATGCATGTACAACTACACATAAGCACAGAGTCTATTTTGTATACAGGACCTTGGTATACTCATTGTGTATAAATGCCTTACTTGGGTTCACCCTGGACAGTAGACACCAGAACATCTTTAGAGGAAAGGAGCCTTTCACAATCCAGTTTGTCTTTGAAACAGCTCAGTTATCACTGTACCTTCTCAACAGATGAGTTTTTCGGTGTCATTTCTTTCACAACATAGAATTCCAATTCAAGCATGCTCATGTAACAAGAAAAGGCCATGTAACATTGTCTTACAGAGTGTCCACAGTCAAAGCTCTGCTAGCATTATCCATGTGCCAAGGCAGTGGGTGCTCTTTGTGAGACTGGAAACAAAGCACATTACTCTTGAGAGACTACAACACGCCACTGCAGTCACAAACCACTTCATTACCTATGCAAAACTAGAAATACACAACTACAAATAGAGACTTTATTATTTGTAAAGAACACACCACATAAAATACACATTGGAAACTAAGGGAATCTATTTTCAGGGAGGAGCTATAGTGGCCCCAGCCAATATAAAAAAGAGAGAAACTAATTTTGTGTGGAAGACAGAACCATGTAATCCAGCCTTCCACTGGAGAGAGACAGCCAGTACTCAGTGATCAGACACCACAACTCTCTGTGCTTGGCTGCAGTGTGATGGAAAGAAACCTCTGCCAAAAAAAAAGACACGTGGAGCAACAGCCCAATTCCAGGCTACTATTAACTTGTGTAAGTATGGAAGAGAGACGAAGAGCAAGACCCACCGCAGCTCTTTTATAAAAAGAGTGTCACAATACTTTAAGTTGAAGATGAAGACTGGAGCCAGCAGTACTTAGCCAAATTAATTGAGATCTGGAAATAATAGCATAACATGAAGTTTAGTATTAGCTAAGCAGCTAGCAAGCTGGTTTCTAGGAGCACTGACTGGCCCATCTTCATTTAAAAAGCTTTCAGTAAAACACTGCTGCAGTTACAGACAAAAATGAAGCAACAGACATATTAATTTCCCTTCCTTGTGCACAGCTATTCAGCTCTCCTGGACAGTGGCAGGGAGTGTTCATACAGTAACACTCAAACGTTTTCTATTAGAATAGACAAAGAATTTCTCAACGAAGTTTCAAAATACAATGAATTATTTACCTTCTAGATGATACTGATCTATTTCACTGGCAGTTTGGTGAAATGCCATTTCCACTTGAAAGCTTAATGAGGCAATTATGGAAACAACCTGAAGTACTGCCACACACCATTAACACCTGATAGTATCACTCCTTCCACCTGCTGAAGAGTTGAGTAATTAATGTAGAATGCGTTGCTTGTGCCAAAATACTGCAACTATTACTCTCTACCAGCAAGATACACACATACATTCCACCCTCAAATGAAGAGATTCCTCTCTTATACAACACCAGATGAGAAAAACCCTTTCTTCTGCCAGCTTTTTCCTGATTATAATGACACCTTTTTCTTTCAAAAAAGATTTGTGTGCTGAACACTAGCAACTACTTTTCCTCTACTAAATTAATAAATATGAGCAAAAGTAAAGTACACAAAAGAAGCAATCTATACGAAGACAATAAAGAGGTAAAAGACAATACTCTACTTTTGTCTAAGACAGTTTAGACATTTGATCCCTAGGCTCTTACCAAACTGCTACAACATGAACAACTCCTAGCACAGGTGCTGTTCAAATCTTACTAACAGAGGTGCAGATACAACTCAATACAGGACATACAAAAAAGCAGTACCAGAAAGCTTAATTCTTTACACCTTTACACTTTCCCTACTTCGTAGCAGCCATTTATTTGCAGACTCTTGACAGCAGCTGTGCCAACTTTAAGGACAACCCAACACAAGACAGATTTACTCTAAGTGGGATATAAGGTGCCAATACATCCAGAGCAAGATGCAATTCGAACCAATACACCTCACTGAATACACCTGATTTTTTTTCTTTTGCAAGATTATTTGGTACAAAAAGTCAGTTCATGTTCAGCCAGAAATTTCAGATCCTGTGGGACTTTTCTATAGTAGCAATACAACAGCTTTACAGCAGCATTACAACAGCAATGGCTGTGCCATCCCAATGTCCTGTGTGCAAGGCACAGAGACCAGATGTTATGGATGCAGAGGCAGCAATCACTGCCCAGTACAGAACACCACAGCTCTACATGGCAGCCCCAAAACTGCAACACTGGCTACGTTTGCCAAGAGATCATCTGCCCATGAGCCAAGGTGTAATGGTTAATTCTGCTCATTCTTAGCTGATGTTGTTAGAAGAGATTTAACCCTGAAGAGAGCTGCTTTCTAATCCATCATGAGTCCTCAGCATAGAGTATTTTATAGAACTTTGCCTTTCAAATACAACATTACTGGCAACACAAAAAAGTATGGTAAAAAGATGGTAACTTCATTAAGTTCTCCAGAGCCATACATATTCAACACAGCAAGCAACCCAGACTTCAGAACCATTGTGCCTGCTGGTGAATAAATGTAACATCTGGAAGTCCCTAAGTGCTCCCACTGTGCATTATAACTGAAACCAGAATTTTGTCTGGCATCTTCGAATTTTAAGTTCAATATCTTTAAAAGACCATCTTTGCAGATCTGACTGCATTTGCCTCAGATACTGAATCAAAAGCCCTGATGAAATCCAGCACTGGTATGTTACATCACTCAACAGGAAGTTAGACTCACAGAAGTGGTAGATGATTTTTGTCACCCTACAACTGAAATTTTGATGCTTCAAAGATAGACTGGATAAAATACACTGCAAATACAGGAGCGGCAATTAAATACTATATTCTTAAGTTAGCAGCATAAAATTTATTAGCAACACATTAAAAACCTTGCTCTTCTCAAGGGAACCAAACCATCAAATACAGATTTGCTTTATTAATTTCGTTCTGTTCTTTTCCTGAATTCTTGCAGCAGAGACATAGCAGAGTAAAATATAGTACTAAAAGAACTTCATTTTTAATACTTTAAGATGTAATAAGATAATACAACAGCATAGCCAGCACACAGATTGAAATACACCCTCTTAGAGGACAACTGCATAGTGTCTGGTCGGTGCCCAAACCACCCATGATGGTTCCTAGAAGGTTTCAACCAAAACTTCATCAGCATAGGATATCCTGTTTGACCATGGGACAAATTCTGGTCCTTGTGCCCAGAGAGCAGGACCACATAAATCTGTTGGTGGTACAGTTGTAGAGATATTTCAGGATTTGAGAAGGAATGATATCACATACAAGATTTTCAGGAAGTTGAGAGAAACTAGGAAGTTCTTTTAAGCTTTCACATGTCAGAAGTTTGAGAACGCTTTATGAAGTCTTTCAAAGCTGACTGCAAAAGCACTTCAAATCCAGTGAGGTAAAGAAAAAGAACTCACATTTGGTGTACAGATAGCTAGGAACTGTGAACTGTCTGCTGTCCACAAGCACAGCAGTCGTTTCAGCACTGCTCTCCATTTGTACTGGGTGAGACCTCTCAGAAGATGGAAAATGCCCACTAACTTTATGGGAACACAGTTGCAGAATTGTTTCCTGTTTTATGCAGAGAGTGCGTTGCATTTAGGCACTGCCGCGGGGTGAACTTTGATGAGTGATGACCTTTCACGCACAACTTTCTCTCTTTTTTTAGTTTACTTCATGAACTCTGTTGCCCAAAAAACTAGAAAAGGAGAATATTTATCTGAATTAAAATGATTCACAGAAATGATATGCTTAATCATCTAAGAAAGAGTCATATCTCTCGTAATACATAGCTTTAAGTCCAAAGGGAACTTAATATAAAAATGGCTAATAAACGACTCATTAATGCCTACTGATTTGAAAAGGTTAGCAGATATTTCTCTGTGAACCCTAACAAATTGCCATCTATGCCCATTAGCCAAGAACTTACATACAACTACGTAAAGGGAAGAGAAAAAACTGTTAAAATAGTGCGGTAAGAGTTTACAGCCCTTTTGTGCTATTCCACTGAAAGAGACACTGGGGCTGAAGCCTCCTGCAATGCATTTTAGCAGCGAACGCTGCTAGGAAGAGCACGGTCAGTGTTTCTGTGACATTTCAGGCTTCCACCGCGGGACTGACAGTGGAAATCACCGGGAGCGCACACGCATCTCAGTAGCGATCTCAGTAGCGATACAGGAGCACACGGGCTGTGCAGCACCGATAACTCACGTGACGGACGCACACCGGGGGAGCCGACGCCTCTGTCCCGGCCCCCGAGCTTGTTCTGGCACCGGCGGTGCGCTCTCCGGGATTCGCTTCGCCTGCCCCTGCGAAGCTCAGCCAGAGTAAAAAGAAAACGGGCGAAAGCGAAGGGAGGATGACGGATAGCTGGCATTCACCCCCGGAGAAGAGCGAGGGGCCGCCACCCGCCGTCCGTAGCCCCGGCACGGCGAGGCGCGGACCGGAGCGCAGCGGCACCGAGCGAGCGGCTCCGGGCGGGCCGGGGCACCCAGCGCTGCGCTCCAAAACCCGCGGCCCTGCGCGGCTCCGCAGCGCGCTTCGCACCTGAGCCGGTACCCGGAGCCCGCTGCCCGATACCCAGAGCCCTGTGCCCGGAGCCCGCACTCACCCGGAGCTGCAGCCTGCCGGTGGCGGCGGCGCTGGCCGCGCTGTGCCGCAGCTCCGCCGCCTGCCCCGGCCTCAGGAGGCTCCGAGTGAAGCGCCGCGTCCGCTCCCCGGCCATGGGCGCCGCAGCCCAGCGCTCCGGCCGCCGCTCCCCGCCCGGGCCGCGGCGCCGTCAGGAAGCGGAACTGGGGGGTTCCCTCCCGCTCCTCCTGCGCGTGGGAGGTGTGCGGGGCGGGGGCCGCCCGCCGCCTCCGGCAGGGCAGACCCTCCCCGGGCCACCGTCGCGTCCCCGCCGCGCTCGCTGGCCATGTGCGCGGCGGGGCGGGACCGGCCGTGCTCGTCCCGGCTGCTCCGGCGCAGGGAGAGGGGACGTGGGGGCCCTCGGGGCCGGGGCGCGGGAGGGAGCCCCAACCGGGGCAGCACAGGCTGGCATTCCCGCACCGCTCTGTGCATGCCGTCGTCACCAAAGGATGCTCTCGCCCAGCAGGGTTCGACAGAGCAAGAGCTACTCTTGGTGTTAGCCAAGGTGAGAACTCATTCTCAGCGGGACCCTGGTTGCCACGTTTCGTGATAAATCAGCTTTCTGGTAACCCCCATCGTCCTCGGAGCTGGTGGGAAACATCCTCCATGCAGCAAGGGTTGCTCTAGACCCTGCACGGACCGAGGCTGGATGTGTCCCAGTCCTGCCAGTGGGCATGGCATGCTTGTTTCTTCACTAGGGAAGAGCTCGGCCGATCCATAAAGTTTAGCCATTTAAGCCCAAGAAGTTGCACAATAGTCATGGCTCTGCCTCCTATCAGAATGATCATACCTTCTGTTAGTAGGAATATGCGTCTTATTGTCTTTGCACAAGAACACTTACATTCTCCTCCGTGATGCAGGCTTTTCCTTATTCATTTACGCTAGTAGACGTGGGAAAGGAGACAACCACTAGAGATCACACATCGGAGTGCATGGCAATCCCTATAAGATGAAATTGAAATCAAACCTGAGGAACTTCAGGTGTCACCCCTGAAAGGCAATGATGCTGCACACGTGTGAGGGCAACATCTGAAGCTGAAAATGTGCTAAAGACATAAACCCCGAGAGAGTTAACATTTAGTTAGATTGTTGTATTGGGGAATTAAACGTTGTAAGAATTCCTTGTTTATGCCCTCCCCGAGGACCACACTGCCTGTTTTGAGGTAGTTGTCTGTAAGACAGGGCAAGTAGCAGTGTGATAGTAATTAACTTCAGCTGCTGCATGGTTTCTAGCTCTCCCCTCCAAGTCTACTGAAGATATTAAAGGCAGCAAGGATAACAGGACGTCATACATAGAGTTTAAGTATTCCTCTGCAAAGGAAATGTTTTTCAATAAAGTGAATTATCCAAAATGTGTTAAGTGTCCCAGAATTGGCTTACAACTATTAAAGACACTAGTCTAGACATTTCTATCATTCAACAGATTTCATATTATTGTATCTTGGAGATGACATTTGTTTGAAGGTAAAGCTCAGTAAGAAAGTACTACTGGATTGGAAAAGTTTTCTTACTCTTGAGAAGTTTGACACAAAAACCCACTGCAAGATGGAAAAGGAGACTCCATTTACTTTGCAAAAAATCTATATAAGGCTTAAGAACATTCAACCTGATGTGGCAAAGAAAGGAGAAAGTAGCCTCAGTGACTAGGGAAGCATTCTGCCTTAGCACAATGATGTAATTTATGATAACTTTGATTGCAATTTGTTGCAGACAGCGAAGAAAACACATGTTGCATCAGTGAGAAAGAATACAGAAAATTAATGGTCTCTTCCATTCAGTATGTGCATATATGTTCTGGAAAATGGTTTTAAGAAAATCATTACTGTAATCCAGGTCAGGAACCTCCAGCCATCCCTGGCTTTGCGCACGGTACTGTTACTGCTGCTCAGATGTGGTCAGATCCGTGGTCAGGCAATAACAGCCTGTGCTCTACAACACTTCTCTCTTCACAGCCACTTCACAGCTAGGGGCTGAGTGAAAATGCAGATACTTGTCAGTGAGCAGTTGGTTGCTGAAATCTATTTGCAGACTTCAAGAAACAAAAGAGTCAGCAGTTTCTACATCACAAACACTTTCAAGCCTGCAGGAAAGCAAGAAATATCCACAAATACCGAAATAGTGAGCAAAAAAAGGGAAGTTAAATTAAATATAATACATTTTTTATTATCATCCTCTTAAGTAAACGTTCAGCAATAGTCTGGGAAAGGAGCACTGTCAAAGACGAGCTGAGTCTGCTGCCTCTCAAATTGTCATGTGCAGTGCAAAGCACAAGCGTCCAGGATTTTACATGCATGTGGTTGTTTACCAAATAGCTATTATGCAAAAGTGATTTTTTTTTTTGTTTGTTTCCCAGTTCCTCTGTATTTCAGATGTTTTTTAATTTTGAGGTTTCAGTGAGTTGTTACAAAAGGTCACTGTACCTTTCTAAGAGGCTTTCCATTTGATTTTGAGTACCCCCTAGGTGCAGTTCTGCTAAAGAAGTATATATAGCATATACTATATAAAAATATATATTAACAGGTATAAGAAGTTAATTCTCCAGCTTAAAAAAACTGTTGGCTTAATAAATATGTATTTGGTATTAGTAAAATAGCAGCAGCAGAATTTTAAGTGTACAGTCAGTAAATCTTGGGCTGGAGATCTGGATTTTCAGAAAGAAGTCATTCTTAAAACATGAATTTGAAGTCTATTCCTACAACTACTTAAGACTGACCCCAAGAGATGGATGATTGTAGCACCACTGATGGAGAGCAATTTTAGCATAGCATACAATGGCTGGCAGTAACTCTTTGGACTGGGTTTCTGACTCAAAACTAGCTTTGGATCTGTAAAACTTTTTCTCAAAGATCAAGAATGTTTGAAAAAAAATTTGTTTCAATACCACTGTTAATCAGAAGCAAAATCTTCAATCTGCAGTTGCATTAAATAGCTAGAGTTTTGTCTCTATCAAGAGCATGAAAACTATTTTCATTCTCAACTGTGTGTGAGCTCGAATAGAGCTATTGGAGACAACAGTTCCACTTTCTCACACATGCGTCAAAGAATCAGCTCTCCCAGTGGTCATTTCCCACAATCATACAGCAAAACAAAAGGTAGTGAAACGCTGTTTAGGTTTCCTTCTTTAGCATGTTTGGTGATCTAGCATTTCCTACTGCCTTTTAAAGCAGATTACAGAAATCAGTCATTTTTATATATCTGTGCAGGCAAGCTTACCCAGTGTATGGTCTTAGTTTTCTAATGCAGAGATCTGACTTCATTATCTGGGGATTACAGTTCATGCCAACAGGTTACTCACAAGTATGAGTGTTAAATATTTTACCTAATTTTACCTATTTTGTCCCTGAAATGGTCATTACTTTGATTACTGAAAAAGTAATTGGATTTCTTATTCCTCTAAGATGATGCACACAAATTTCAAGACAAACTTTTTTTTTTTTTTAATTGACATGACATCTTCGCTCTGCTGCTGCCTCTCCTGTCACTGACCACAACTGCACTTCTGTTCTATAACCAGTATGCACTAACTGCAAAATGAAACTAACTGCTGTGGCTTTTTATCATCTGAGGTGCAAAGAAACGGAAATGTGCTGTAAAATGGAGCTTCGTTTTCTCTTGGGCTTTGAAATTTTTCCTGTGTGCAATGAAATGAATCCTCCTGTCCACATGGCCTTCCTTAGCTCCTTGTACAGTTTGAAGTGTCACTAACTGCTGATGCTGCCATTTGCAAAACATGCAATTTAGGAATCTCCATCGCTACTGATACCACGAGAAAGTTGACTCTTAGCATGATTCTAAATGCAAGTGGCTTTTAAAATGGCCCAGTCATTTAGAAACATTAAAGACCTCGCTATTCACTTCCCAGCTAATTCTCACTCCATCCCATTTATTACAAATGCCGGCATTGTACAATCCTTAATGATTCTGCTACCTGCAGAAACAACATACAGCTTCCTCATTGGCACCTGCCCTTTGCAGGATGATGACAATTGCTCTTGAACACAGCTCAGCTTACAAAGGCAGAATGCACCCTACAGGACTGAGGCAGGATTTCTCCCTCCACAGCGGATACCTGCACTGTATCCAGGTCACTTGACTTCCCTTCATGTAACAGTGGATGAACTCACCAAATTCAAGGTGATACATCTATTTGAAGTTTAATGTGTCATATCACAAAATAGTAATAGAAGAAAATGAAAACATGAAAAGACAAAATATCTCAACATTCAAAAACAACAAAAGTAATAATCTTGCAAAAGCCTCTGATATCTACACTTTACTGAAAAGTTTTTACTCAGTAAAAACCGTCTTATATCATGAACAATATTAAGACAAATAAATTTCCATCCCTTCAGCTAGTCTTGCTCTAAGGGACCAGGTAACTGGTTGGCATCAATGGGGTTATTTTAGCAAGGCATGTAAGAGGGTCCCAGGGTAGCTCTAAATATTTCAAGCTTCCTGCTTTGGCCTACTCTATGTATGCTTTCTATATTAATGCAACTATTTCTGATAGATCTGTAAGGATGTAGGCTCATCATTTAAGAGATACAATTGGCTGAGTGGAAGTGTTTTTATTAATCAATTAACATATATATGTCTTAAATGAATCAGAATCAAGTAGGTAAATGAAGTGTAGACCTCAAACACTGAGCAAACATTTATCCTCTTTTTAAAGACTTATTACTAGAAAACCTGCTGCTTGTAGAAGGGAGGCTTTGTAGTTGTTTTACAGGTTTAGCAAGGTCAGACTACTTTTCCTTAATTACAAAATACCAAATCTGACCTCATATTTAGTTACATTGCTGGGGCAGAATTCTAGTCCTTCTGGAGTGCTAAATATCAGAAGTTGAGAAGAACAGAACACTGCAGGGGGGGGAAAAAATCTGCTATGCTGAAAGGCTACCATAGTATTCAAGTGCACAATCTCAATGGAAACAAAGATGTACACATATATTAATGGTATCTCTGACCAGGGCATGCAATCACATTATTAGCCAGAAAAATAGAGTATGTCATGTGAATCTGACCTCATTCATGCTTCAAATTCTAGAGATACACTCCTCTCCCACCCACCTCCCATCCCCCTGAAATTTTATACTACAAGACGTATTTGTTCATCCAAACCAATTTCTTTTGGGTAACATGGCTTTGCTTTGTGAATAGGCATAAAATTTACTGACAGTTTTTGTGTGGCAGTATTAGAACACTTTTTAATTTGTATAATGTTAAATGTAAACGGGGTACTACCTAATGGTTAAGGCAATAGTCTAGGCACCTGGTTTGATTCCTATTCTGCAGAATTTATCTTTGTCTGACTTTTCTCTGGAAGGGGGAAAAATGACATCCTCACCATGGGTGTAGTTTAAAGGTGTTCAAATGTTTAGTCCACAAGGTCCAAATGAGTAACAAGGCTGTAGATGGCTGTAAGTAAATATTTTTAAGAACAAAAGGAATTAATGCTAATCTAAATAATTTTAAACTGTTTAGCAGTCTCATTCAGATCTGGAGTTTCACTAAAAGTTTTCATCTAAATACTGTATTCCATTTTCTGGTCAGCTGTATAATTCCCATTAATCATTGTCCCAATAAATGATTTTAATACTTTCCCCTTTCATTTGGTACAAGCACAAGGACAATACTGTTTATAATACATTCAAACACTGCATTAAGAACAGCATTACAGACACCTAGCCAGATTAAAAAATGATTCTTTTCACTTCTACCGTGCAAAAGTAAACCCTTGATTTTTTGACAGCTGTATTAGCCTCTTAGGAGAAGATTCACACATGTATTTAAGCACCTTTATGCAGCAGAAGCGTTACTCAGTGATTCACAAGACACTCATCCTGTAAGTGCTCTGGCATCCACAGGACGGGAGACATCTTTACTTTCAGAGTGCTCTTCTTAAGTGTACAAAAAGTAACAAGTATAGTGTTTAAACCTTTCACTTTGCAAAGCTGTTGTGAATTCTCAGGCATGGCAGCACTGAGCACTGAAGGCCTTGTAAGACTCATTCTTCACGTCCTATCTCTGTTGAGTCATTAGGTTAATTTTAGAAATTCTCATAAAATTCTAGCATGGAAGCTGCAAGAAAAATCCTGTCAAATCAATCTGAAGTTTATCTTAATCACTGGATGACTGATGGGTTCTCAATTTCAAAATATTAGTCCATTATCAATTACATTAAACATACATTGCTGAGAGACTCCATTTGGTAGGACTGATACAATGTCGTGCATGATTTAATAGCAACACCAACCCACTTGTAAATTTACTGAGGTCCATTGTCATGAAAGGCAGATATCTATGTCCTATTTTGCATCAATGAAGGAGAATACACTCACACAAATAAAACTACATGTCAAACAGGCTTTTCCCTTTTAAAGTAGAAATTCTACCTGTTCCATGGAGCACTTGACAAGTGTGTGTCATTAGAACCATCCCTTTAGTTTGAAAAATAGGTAGAAAAGTTAAATATAAAATATAAGCTTAAGGTAACTCCTTAGACTGTGATCATAGTCTTCATTTAGGAATACTAAGAGTAACGTGAAACTTTTAGTAGGAGATCCACCTGCACATTTTTCGCTGTACTTACAGATGATACTAAAGGCAAGATTAATTGTCACACTATTAATTCTCACTTTCATGTCCCATACCTCCACAGCACATACTCTTCTTCCACAGTAAGCATATTTTACCATTTGTGGAAGTCAAGCAGGTCAAGATCTTGACCTTTCCATTTTTAAATGCTGTTTTTCCATGATACTACTCTATACAAAGTGTACTTGGCATTGAGGATTGCATTCCAGGAGCCTCCTTTTTTCTTTTCTAAACACATAGTCTGCTTAATTTTTCTACTACCCAAAGTGATTCATAGGATAGGTCTCATGTCCTCTAAATTTAATTTTAAAATGCATTTGGCCTGCTACCTAACAGGTACAAATTCCAGTGGAAAATAACTGGGGTGAGAGCTGAATGCAACCATAATTGGATGGGAAATGCACTTGGGTGAAAGTTGGATGCTTTGTCATATTCTCCTTTTTTACAAGCAGATGTTGCATAAATGTCTTTTCCTTCATGAAAGTGCAGAACATATAGACTATAAGGTCTAAGATATAAACATAAACAGCAAAACTAACCTGTCTTTACCTCTGACAAACCTCTTGGGCATTGCAAATGCAGTGAATTCCTTTGAAAAGGGAGACAATAACCATAACTAAAGAATGAAGCAGGCAGTAGAAGTAAGGCAGAAAGCCCAGGATAGAGTTGAGCATTTTAATAAAGGTAGGCACAGGTTTCAATAGAGTACAGGTCCAGTTCAGAGCAGAAGGAAGCAATGGCTGAACCTCCTTCTTGTGATGCTTGGTAGGGGTGGAGAAAGATGACTGTATTGATGTACTACTGCCATGGTGGGAAGCAACTGCCCTGGAGACTGGAAATTCTGCAGGGCTGAACAGGAGAGAAAAGGATAAATGTATGGGACACGATTCAGTGCTTTCTTTTGTGGAGCAAAGACTTTTTTTTCCCTTTCTTACTCTACTTGAGCAAAGAGATGAAAGAGCAGATGTAAATCTGACTGCTGGAATTCGCAGTCAGAGCAGTCAGCCTGTGGAAGAAGTTGAACAGGGAATGCATCCACCACCTTGCACATCCCTAAATACAGCCAGCAACTTCAGCAAGTGTCTTATCCCCATATATTTGCCTTCTTCCCACCATTGAATTTTGCCTGTGCAGGTGGAGGAATTGTCTTCAAATGTTGCAGGAGAAGCGGAGGCCTTTCCTCTGCTCCCTCTTAGACTGTTCTACCACCATGCCAGAAAAACTACTGGGACAGAGAGCACCAATCGAAGCCCTCAAGACTACTGGGCTGAGCCACGCCAGGCTCCTCCGCCTGCAGTGCACTCTAGTCCCTACCACAAACACTCACACACCCCTCTTAAAGCCTGCTCCTCAAAGTGGAAACATGGCCACATCGTGTGGTTTTGGGGTAAGTTCTGTTCTCTATTTCTCCTCCTGCCTCTCACACAAAGTGACTGAAACCACTTTTGGTTTAGCTACACACACAAATGCTCACAGTGAGACTGAGTCTCCCCACTCGCTCTCCCACCAAAATGCAGAAAGATTCAAGGTGTCTCCCACAGCCCCTCTGTAATCTCATCTGGACACTGCAAAAACAGTGTTACCAGAGCTGGTTTAGTTGTGGAAAACACTCAAATTGATGTAATCTGGCACTCTGTAAAACATCCACAGACCTTCGTTTTCCATGCTAGAAGACTCTTGGTTCCACCCCCGCTTCTGAGTCAGAAGAATTGAACAAAGTTCTACACCATAAACACATGTCAGAAAAAAAATGTAAACAGGATTTCTGAAATTTACTTTCTAGAAGTTTATTTTGCCAAAGCTTGCAGCTTTGTTCTTCCCTTACAGGGGAGCTTGTGGAATAAAAAGGGAAATAATTATCTTCCCTGTCTTCCTCCTATCCAATCACAGTAGGTAAAATACAAAAAATACTAAACAACTCACAAGAATGCATTGCCAGGAGAAATAAGGGAAAAAGTCATCACTGAAGTACAAACTCTTTCCCTAGAAGCTGAGTATAACTAATTTATGTAAGTGAAAATCCGGAGTTTAATCTTTTTTCTGTTGGTATGGAACCTGCCACTGTGTCCGATTTTCTTGCACCACTTGAAATTTGTACACTTTTGAGCAATCACTTAGTATTTACAAACAGCTACACTAAAATGGCAATAGGCTTAATTTAAATGTAAATTTAGATACATAATAAACTAAAAATAATTGTATTTAAAAAAAAAATCCTCTTTGCCTAGTCAGCAGTAAGGTAAATTTGAGGTCAACTGAACTCATATATTGTAAATGAAAGAAGCAGGCTGTGTAAGCATATTACACATTGGAGAATCAAATACCTTCTCTCTGATGGATTTCTTGAATCTTTGGGGTATATGATATCTATAAATAGAAGTTCTAATACAGTAACAGAGTACAAAAATACTAATATTAAAAAGTGATTTGTTATAAAATGAAAGCATAGATGGGCACCATAGCTACCCAACATCTTATAGAGAGAGATACCCATGGAACCAACTGAAAATCTGAACAGGGACTTCTGTCAGCATCAGCCAATATAAAATAATTCTGCCCTACTGGTTGTAACAATGACTGGTGCCAACCTTTTTCTCTACTCATAAATAAACACATTCAATAAGATGGAATAAGAACTCTGCTTAGGGTAACTATATACTTCATGTAATTAGAGACGAATGTTAAAAACTGGCTTGCAGCTGTACTCTGTAGGTGTTATCAGATTCTTGATTTCAGTTGATAGTAACGATGTTACTATTGACATGTAGTTGATCACATTATTGAGACTGACCCAATCTCATTAAAATTGATAGGACTAAATCCACTAATTTCCCCAGACTCTGGCATTCTTTCCTATACAAGCAAAAATATTTCAACTTACTGAAGTGTATTTTTAATATGAGGGACAAACTCTCTCCTGGAATGTACACATGTATTCTCATTCCACTTCCAGAGATGTTGAACTAAAATGGCAGGGTGGGAAAGATGCAGCCATAACATTTAAGGGAAGATAATTAACACCTCTTTTTATCTATATGATACCTTTTACTTTACCATCTGTGCAGTGGAACACAGAGTCCCTCATTCCCCCAGGTGCAGAAAACTAAGTTTACAAGAAGGCTTTCTCTGTTACCTCCTACAGTGGAAACAGTCATGTAGAATGTTCTTGGTCCAGCTTTTCCCCCTCAGCCTCCATTATAATGAATCCCCTGTTGTTTTTTTTTTCAATTTACTTGCTTTACTTTTATTATTAGCTGTGACAGATCACTGGAGCACCCAGGCCTAAATAAGGTTCCACTACAGACCCACTGTCTCTAATGAGTTTATAAGGCAACAAACTACTCATGGGTGGATCCGAGACAAGGAAATAGAAATTCTTCTGCACACACTTGGAGAGCTGATGGGACAGAAAAACGAGAAACACTTTGGCACTACAGGCACAACAAGCAGCAAGCACTGCTCAGAGAAGGTACCATTTTCAAAAACAATGGTTTTTAAAAGGAGTATACATTTGAAAAGCTGAAAAAAGATGCAACTTCAAATGTGTAACATCTAAAGGAGAACTAAAACCACCAGAAAAATACAAGTATTGCAGGCTGCACTAGTATACTACCTGAGACTTGATACATACTGCGCATGTATTTCTCCTAGAGCAGTAGGCTGAGTAGCAAGATATCAAAATCTACAAATAAGTCTCTAACATCAACATCTGCCTACATGGTAAACTGTCCGGGTGGCTTTGGCTGCACCTCTAGGTCCAGCACAATTAGACTACTGCTCTGTTTTCTTGGCTGCTCTGTCTTCATTAGAACCGTTTATTCAAATTTGGAATAAGACATTTCTCCCCTGCTCAGCCATAAGATGACAGGAAACTGTGATACTTAATAGCACCTTTGAGAGGTAATAACAAAAACATCAGGGGCTAATATCAGGATTACTTTTATGATAGAATGTAATTATTTATGACTAATGGCATGTTAATAATTATAATTCTCTGAATTCCCAGTTTAACATGCAGGGAGTCCCTGACTGTGTCCTTAAATGATGTTTTACGTGAACTCCAACAGCTTTAAAACTCCTAGGTCCACTTTCTCATCACATCACACTTACACAGAAGTGGAATGATGCATGCAAATCAGTCATAACACATGCCATAAACAGAAATGTGGGTATTATTGTCACTCCCTTCCCATAGGCTCTCACAGTAAAGTTCCTCTTTAAATCTCCATCCCTGCACAGATTTCGCTTTGGGGGGTGACACTTGAGGTTTTGCCAGCTGATTAGACACAGGTGGGAGATAAACTTTGTCCCTGTAAATGGTTTTCCACCTATAGAGAAAGTTACAATTAGATGATTAAATCAGAAAGAAAATTAATAATCCATTAATTTTAAAACCCAAATCACTTGTCATTATTTATTCCATTTTACATTCTCTTTTTACCTCAAGTTGCCTCAGATTAAGTAAGGAAGACTTTACGCAGAAAAGACATGTAGGGTCATAGGGGTCATAAGAGTACCTCTAGTTTATATCTGTTTTTGGAGGTAGGTCCAAGGATATCTCCAAGGCTTGGTGTTATGTCCTTTCCCTCCATATACTCTACCTTTTCTTCTTTCTGGACTAAAGTCTCTAGTTTTTCTATCACTAGGAGACTTACCCTTACAGGAAAATCATTGCCTTGATGCTCCTATCAGACACTCCTGCATCTTTCTGCTGCTTAGATGTTACTCTCCTCTTTCATATTTGAGCACCTGATTTCTCCAAAATAAAATGTTTTGGACCCAGACTGAATGTCAAGTAGTGAATTTCAGACCATTTCTTAAATGTCTGAATATTGTTATTTTATAAATCAAAGCACTGCCACCCTTTCCTGCACAGCATCACCCACAAATGTTAATATACAGTCATTGTTCTACTCTTACATGAGTAATGAAAATGAGGACAGCTTTCTCTTGAAATTTCCTTCTGTTTAGCAAACCAACTGACACCTAACCTTTGGACAGTTTTCAACTGGTTGTGTATTCAGCTAATGATGATTTCATCTAGGTCCTGCTGCCTTAGTCTGTTTATTAGAATGTCATGTGGAAATGTGTTATGAGTGTGCCTCATATCAGATATAGCATAACCCTGCTCTGGGAGGTCAGCTGGTCTGTCAGAGAAGAAAATTTCACTGCTTGAATGCAAATGCTTTGACATATCTTACTGTTCAGGCAATCTGGGCTACATAGTGCACAGAGAAGAAACAAGATGCAAAATCTGCCACAGATTTATATGTCTCTCCTCTGGGTAATTGCCAGTACTTCTAGTTTTTCATGCACTTTGTCTTAGTCCTTATTTGATTGCTACACACACCTAAAAGGCAATAATATTCCTGCTTTCTATTGCAGCAGCGAAATAGAGACTTGAAGTCATAGGCTGCCAGCTTTCCCATGTCCTCTCACCAGCCTGTGACCAGTCCGAGTGCAGATCCAGAACCCCACAGCTTTTAAGTGATAGACACACACACCCACGTGGAAATAAGGGACTGAAGAATCCCCAGGAAAAGTGGAAAGGTGCTGCAGACACTCTGGTCTGTAGGCTGAATATCTCAACCACATAGACAGATATTAGGACTTTATCCTAAGAGAGAGACACATTCAGATGAACTCTTGAACAGAAAGCTGAGCTGGGATTTCCAGCATTTCAGGTGTGTGCCCTAGTTCTGAAGCTGTTGGATAAAGTGTGCATGCTATTTCCTTTCACTGCTGAGGGATGTTCTCCACATGAACCATGCCTCAACTTGTCAGGCAGACTTGGAAAGTATCACCTGTACTCTGCAGGTAAGTCTGAAGGATGCAGACTGTGAATCTTAAAAGGCTCTAAGCATTACTTCTGTGCACTGGTACTTAATTGGCACACTCCTTCAAAGGGAAAAGAAGGAAAATAAACAATGGTCTGAAGTATCACAACTGCTTTTCCAGAAGGACAAACATTCGAACATTTATCTAGAGTCATCTTCTGTGCCAGATTTACTGCATGTTCTTGAGGAACGTGTAAGCCATTACCAACAATCTACCCACAAGCACTGTCTTTTCAGGATATCACTGCCTCCCAGTTTGCAGACATTCTTTTCTTTCACAGACTTAAAGTTCTACTTATTTCCAAACTTAAATTCTATTCCTCTCTCTGCTCTTCAGTATATGTCACAGTACTAAATAATCATGCTACCAAAACATGCAAATCACACTGATGGGGAAAGATGTTCTAGGTGCAGGGTGGCACCTGGGGAAAGAGAAGTCCTACTGCTTCAGAAGTGGGAAGGGAGAGACACTCAGCACAGCTGTAGCCACGGGGTGGAATTGCTCTGTGCCTGGTTGTGACCTCTGAGTTCCCATAGGAACAGTAATTTTATAAGGAAGTGAAGAAAGGAGGAAAAGAACAAAGGCATAAAACATGAATTTTGAGGTCTCTCCTTAGCTTCAAAACTCTTATGCCTCCCAGAGTACATTTTTTACTTCAGATTTCATCCAGCCATTTTCCCCCTTCAGTCTTAAAATGCTTTCCATATGTGTAACATTCTTTTAATGTATTTTCCATCTATATAATGCATTGTCTATCCTATTTCTATTCAGCCATTTTGTCCAATCAGCAGGACACTCTCTCTGATCCAATAACTAATTGCCAGCATTAGGCTCAAACTCCTTTGTTATCTAGGAGTACTCCTATTACTAAGAGTAATTTGCTAATATACTAAAGGTAGCACTGCAGATGCTGGTGTCCTTGCTTTTGCAATATTAATTACTAAGAATCATATTCCACAATGCTCTAGATTACAGCTGCCCCCAAACATATGCTTATAATTTCCTCCTGGGTTGAAACTTCTCCAGCATAAATTATTTTCTTGTGATCCCAATCTGTGTAAGTGTTCTGGTGCCCAGGACAGTCTGAAGTATATTGGATTGCATTTGTTTCAATTTAGCAGTCCTTGTTGATTAATAGCTCTTAACTCATCTCCTCACACAATTTCCTCCAAGTATTCAGATAATCCATCTTCTACTGCCAGTGTTAAATTAAAGCATCATCTTCCCTTTAGAGAATATCATGGAGAGGCTCCCACTCCCCAAACTAATACAGCATTTCATACCTCTGTATCCTAGTTGTCCTTACTCAGGCAATCCACAGCCTAATGAACTTCTACTTGCACACCTTTCCCTTTGGGAGTTTTCATCCTCCAGGCCATTCTGTGCAGAACAGACACTTGGAGCTCCAAATAGGGAAATAATTGGTTTACTCTGGTTTGGTTACTGGTACCAAAATGAGCAGAGAACATCTCAGGCTCAGACATGTAAGCAGGCTGCAAAGCATGGAAGTACTGTGGGAAGGAAAGGACATTTTAAGCATGTCCTGCGACCCCTTGGCTGCCTTCCAGACCCACAGCAATTCTGTAACTATACTCACGTGAGCTCTCCCTTTGGAGCACAAGGTCTATAAACCACTTCCTTGAAGTTGCTCTCCAATTTACTGCTTTCCACACTTAACATGATGCCAGACAGACTTTTTAATATAACCCCTCAGACAGGTACAGGCTGCTGGCTTCAGCTCCTTGCAGACAGTCTTCAAGAAAGGAATAAGGTTTTTTGATGCATCTTGAGCATGTTGTGGGCTGAGCCAAACACCAACTGAGAGCAAACCCATCACATCAGGCTCTCGGTGCTGGCAGCAAGGTCTGATCAGTGGGAAACGATTGTTAAGTCACAGGGTGCCAAGTCTTGAGATAGTGAAGTGGGCCTTCATGAAATGCTGAGCACCCTCATCTCTGACAGACCCAAAAATCAGAGAAAACTTGCACAGGTAAGGATCACTTGAAGGGCCTGTGTTCCCTCTCTGGTGTGGAGGTAGACTGCTGTACCCTCCTTTCAGACCAAACCTCAAAATGCATCTTCCTTGTTTCTTTTCTGGTATCTAAGTTTTCTGGTATCTAAGAACTACAGAAGTATGCTCTCATTCTCTGACTAATCCTGAGTGTGTAGGAACACAAATCGGCTCCAGATTGGGTTCTGCTATTCCAAAGGTCTTCACACAATGGCAAAGGTTGCTCAATAGCACTGTGATGGATTTAACATTCCAAAACCAGACATGGGGCGAAGAACTACAGTTAAGATCAATGATATGTGTGGCCCTGAAATGAGATTTGTTTTTTAGTTCAAATGTGAAGGACAAAATAAGTTACTCAGTAGAGTACTTATGAACTCGCTCTTCAGGTCTGAGACTTGAATTTGGAAGTGACTCAGTAGGCTGGTGAACTCAGAACATGAGAGCAACACGTATCTTTCAAGGTTTCTTTTATGCTAAATTTTTATCCCCAGCTCCTGTTCAAGCACACAGGACTAGAAAACATGAAGCCCTCTGGAATAATTTTCATAGTCTGTAATTCAGGAGCCGTTTTAAATGAAGTACACTAAGATGGCTTCTGGGAGACTGTGAGTGTTCCCAGATCCTTTGACTAACACTGACTTAATTTTGAACAGTAACTGGTGTTCTAGGCTGATGCTCAGGACATGTGATTGCCCTCCACTAGCAATGAGGGTGACCAGCTTTGGTGACTTACAGAAACACTGGCTGTGAGTCACTACTTCCGGCCCGACCCTGCCTCTCCCAGTGGGCTGTGTGAATGTGGTCCCAAACACTTTCTAAGTGTGGTCATAATCCACAGTCCATGACCTATTAACAACCACTGCTCCGGAGTCTGCCCTCTCATCAACTCCTCTCCCTATTAGGGAGAGCCTTGGCGCAGGGATGGACTTCAGTCATGTGCCACATGCAGATAGTATGTAAAGAAACACACAGCCCTGCTGCTCTAGCCATTCAAAAGCACACCATAAAGTACAACTACCAGGGTGTAGATCCAAAGTGCCAAGTCCAAAGTTACCTTTTCCACTTTTTTAATCATCCTTCTTTTTACACATTTTCCTTTAATCATGTGCTTTAGCTCCCACCATTACATATCAGCACATATAATTTGAAAGTTGAACTTTGGATATTTCCTCATCTACCTATCATCTTTGTAGAGGTATCTGTGGTAGATCTTCACTACATATCCTGCTTGTCAGCCTTAAGCTAACACTTACCAGTCATATTCTGTAGTACTCATCATTTCAGCTGTACAGCTAGAACAGTTATCTTGTCTCTTGTGCCAGCTCAGTGTTGGGTTCCCTATTTCTACTAAAATTAACAAGACTTAGCAGCTTTGTGCCTTTGAGAATTCCAGTTTATCTTTGAACAGCTTTTAGAGGCAAAATGCTAACAGGGCACATAGTAATTGTCATGCTAGAACAAGTAAAAATACCAGCACCTTGGTATTAACGCATCTTAGAGAGAACATCTGCTACATTCTGTACATTTTATTAGTCTCAATAGCTTAATAGAACAAGTTCTTCCTGAACAGTGAGTGAGTGCTTACTGTTATCAGAGCTGGTTTTATTAATCCTTCTGCATAAATTCTGACAGGTCACTGAAGCTCTGGAAAGAACGTCACAGTGAAGGAAACAATTCTGCCTGTTAGTGGCTTTTCAATCTGTTCATCCTGCTGTGCTCATCAAACTTGACGGCCATTTTCAGAACCAGTAACTCATTTTAAGTCTGCATTACAGGAAACTTTCAAATATAGAAATGCCAAAATAGAAGAACATTCTACTCCAAACAAGTGCTGAAAATGGACTGTTTTAATTATATTAGACCTTACAGTTGGGTGGGGCTGAGGAGGGTTTGCCCAATATGTAGTTCCTCGGAGCATCAGTAGGTTGCAGCAGAGCGTTAAAGACAACCCGAAAGGAGGGTGTTAAGGGACAGTAGCACCACCGGATACGGCTGTGACAGAATGTGCATGGAAGTCGACATGGCGATACAGAATTTTGCTCAACAGACTTGAACAATTAGAAAGTGGGCTTAACATTACCATACACCAACAGCTTGTGCTTTCTTGGGATGCCAATGTGACTCTTTGAGCCTTGTCATCAGCCAGTGACATGATGGATTGACATCACTGATTTGGAGAAGTGAGGTTTCATTTCTGTGGTACCAGCCTTGCAGTTTGGTTTTGATTAAGGAAGTGGAATGCTGGGTTTAGATTCTTTTCTCCTCAGAGCACCACAGTGAAATCAAGCAGTTTATGGGAGAAAGAAAGTAATAAAAATAAAAGCAACATATTAATATGAGACAGTAGTTGTAGGAAAAGGTGAACAACATAGTTAAAAAGTTAATTTCAGCAAAGAGAAAGCAACATAATCTACTACTCCAATAATAAAGCCACCACACAGCATTGTTTCTCTCTTTTTGATGATGCATTTTGATATAAGAAAAAATAGTATTTCAATCAAAGCTCTGAGCAGTTATTACTGAGGTCTCTGTTCCCTTCAATTGTCCTTTTCCTCTAATTTGATTGTAAATAATAACTCCACAGCTGTGTCTTCTGTAACCAATTCCATCTCTCTAAGTTCCTATATTTAGACTTCATACAAGCATGCGCAAAAAGTAACAAAGCATAAAGAATAGTGCTTAGCCTTTAGCAAAATCATACAAAAGAGCTAATGAAGCTCACTCTAATAAGCTTTACTGAATGACCAGCTGTAAACCTTCATTTGTATTCCACAACAGGAATACTCCATGCAGAGGACAATGTTACTCTTCCTCTAAAGGTATCAAGTTACTCTCTTTCCAAAGTATCACACTTCAATGAGCAGCAGAGATTTCTCCCAAATTGAAATAATGCCAATTCAAGAAATGCTCCTGTGCAGCTGGTTAAAGGCAGGTATTTCTCCAGACAAAGAAAGTTCAAGTGATAAAATTTTCACTGCTTTTTCTACTTTAAGCCAGTCAGCAGACTACCTAAAAAACCCAAACATAACCATGTTGGTACTGATAACAGCATCATATTCTCCTCTAAAGCTAATATTTCTGTGCTGTTATGCTACCAATGAAGACAGTGGGCAGCAGTTATTCCCGTTTCAAGTCAAGACTTTGTGACTCATTCTTCTGTCGTATCAAAATATGGAGCCTCTGACCAATATCATTATACAGAAATCTTGAAACATTCCCTGTCCCAATAAACAAATGGTATCCAAGAAGCCATATACTGGGTTATTCAAGAGTTTACACAGCAGTTTTACAGCACTGACACTTGCCTCAAAACAGGGCAAATACAGAAAGATACAAGTTCCTCCAAGGCACAAATGAATTATACTTGTCCACTACCTATATTGGCTACTCCTGACAGAGCATGGGACCAGAGCATGCCAAAGGAACGAAGGCAGAGCTGGTGGCTGCCCTTATTCCAACCACCCGAGGGAGCAGCTGTCAGATGCAGACATCTGCTCCCCATGCAATACTAGAGCACATTTACCCTGTAGCACGGAGGGCAGACACCACAGTTAGTCAGACCTGTTACCTGGCTGGTTGTTTGAGGTTCCAGCACAGTAAACTAAATATACTCATTAAATGATGTGAGCTTTGTGGGGGGCCACCAAAATGGTCAGGGAGCAGGTGCATTTCCTTCCTGTCTGTTCTGGGACTGAATGTGGACTTCGTGGTGCTACAGGAGGCCCATAATTACTGCGTATTTGCACAGACTAACCTCAGTTGCTCAAGTTGAATTCTTGTGTAAGGAAGTTAAGAGTCCTAAGCCAATACACCTCTGTTTCCTGGTTACTAATGCATTTTGCACAGGACAGAGCCTACCAAGACACTCTATGCTTATTAAATGCTGAGGCAACATGAGAAAATGGGGTACAAACCCCTTAAATAAAGCAGTTACGTTTAGACTTCAGAAGTTGTATTACTGTCCTTCATTTTGAGTTATTCCAATTGTGTATAACAAGAGCTAGAAAAGAGTCCAGACACACAGAGTAGTGAATTGAAAAATACCCCCCAAAACAACATACTTCTCTGGAATTTTCATCAGCTTCTGTAGCGAAAGGTGTATAGTCGTGTCCAAAGAGGCTTGGAACATTGGTTGACTGAAAATACCAGTAAGTAAAAGCTTCCATCCACACAGGTAACCTAACAAGCAAATTCATCTTAAGGGAAATATGTAACTACTCTCTTTTGAACCTAGAAAATACTTTTGTTAGGCTTTCTATGGTAACTCTTAAGAGAACTACAGGGTAATTTCTGTTTCTGATCAAAGTTAGAACTTTCTTCCTCTGGAAAATGTAAATTTTCTAAAACTACAGTCTTTCACTTAAAATAATAACCTGGTGGTGAGGAACATGGGAAAGAAAGGTTCATATCCCCTTCTGGTTGAGTCAGTGTCCTGAACACGAATTCACACAATTTCCCTTAACATAGAGAAGCTTTTACCTGTATCTGTGACATGGCACTCAGCAGTTTAACGTGATTAAGTTCAAGGGCAGATTAAATGGTCCATTTCCATATAAAAACAGGATCAAAAACTACTCCTCTGTGGAAGGTTTTTAGTGTGAAGGCTAGCAGGGACAGAAAACACATAACTGGCATTCAAGAGGGAAATAATACCTTTGTGAGTCATGGTAAAGCACATCTTGTTACCAGAATTAAAAGTTCAATGTATTTTTTTTAAAAGGAAGCTATAATATTAACTTTATGGAGTCTGCCTCTCTCCTGCTAGAACTGTTTCATTTTGGGTAGATAATTAAATATTCACTGAGCCAAAGAGGACTACAAAGAAAGAGAAAATTGTGAACACGAAAATCAAGGCAGAAAAACTATTTTCAAAGGAACATGTTAAAGGAGTCAGTTTCACTCCCATGCAGAATTATGAAAGCATTTAATTTCATTTTTTTTTTAAACCAAAGGCTTAGCCTGCCATGAGGTTCTCATCTGAAAGATTTACATTCTTGAAATTCAACAGCGACAAACAAGGTAAAAAACAAGGGGAGCAGTATAAATTTAATCTTGGTAGAATACTCTGTTCTGGTTACCATAGCAGTATCTATGTTATTTCTGTGGATTTAAAGTAGACAGAGAAGGATCAGCTCTTTTACTTTATATAAGTGTTCAATAATTCTATACTTATTAACATGATTTCATTGTGAATGCTCCCTATACCACATTTCCAACTAAGAATAAAACTGTCCCCAGTCTACAGGGTAATTTGAATACAGTAAAGCTAAAACAAACCCACTACCTTTAATTATGAAGGTAAAAAAATAGCAATAGTAATAAACTGACTGCAAAGATGAGAGAGTTTTATCTCTTTCAAAAATAAATTCTTTTCAAGATGTGCATATTTTCAAGTTACATTGTTTCCCTTGATGAATATTCCAGTATGTTTTTCAAAGTCCTGGTTTAATGAGTATGACAAGATGTTCACACACTTTTTATGGTAAGGAAGAATGCCAAAAATATAGCTGAAGAGGCCAGCTTTGTAATATGGTAGGAACAGTCTGGGAAGTCCTAATTTCTGTCTTATTCACTGGCAGCCAATGCCAGATTTCCTGCAGAAAGGACCTTTCATCCAGAATTAAAACAACTCTCGCATAACTTCATACTGAGAACACATTGTGGCTGGTAGAGGCAATGGTAATTCTTCAAAGGCTCCTCTATATCCACACAGATCCTTGGGAAACCAGAAGAGTTCACTGATGTTTTAAAACTACATGAAATTAATGTTACAAGGAAGATGGCCTTGTTTGGGGGCTCATGCTGGCCACACACCTCTCTGGACAGACACAGCTGTGGCTCAAGCAGAAAGCCTGAATGTTGGCAGGCTAGAAAATGAAAGAGGAGAGTAGGATCCAGAACAGTGTAGGTCAGAAGGGAGGCTTCAGAAACATAAACCAGATATTTGCCATTAAAATACCAGGCAGGGAAAAGGGAATGAAAACCAGGGAACCACATTTCACTTTTAGCTCCAGTAATCATGTGGAGTTCTAGCAGATCACTCCATTGACCCTGGCAGCTTGCTCCCAGTAATAGCTACACCTAGCTTAGGATACCCACTGTTGAAAGGTCCCAAGTGTGCCAGTGCACATTAATATCACTCTATTTACTTTCAATATTGGAAAAGTACAGGCTGAGGTATAGAAGTGCTTTGCCTCACACATGGGACAAGAGCTGGAGTTCCAGTTGCTTGACCTGAACCTAAGGCTCTCTTCCCTTGGCCTACGTGCTCCGTGAGTGCAATTGCTTTGTGTCTAGAGATAGAAGAAAAAAATTGGCAATGAGTTAAGCTTCACTCCATCTATATCCATGTTTGTGTGCAATTGCAGAACTCTGAACTAGAATACACTGCAACAAGCTCTCTCCAGGTTCAAAAAGGTAAACAGATGCTCCATTGTCTGGCACCAAATCCCTTCTCTGCCTTGTGCAGGATCAGTGAAATCTAAACCACTGATGCTGAGCTCCTCTGGAACAAGATGTTCTCCCTCAAGAACCAGACACTTCAAAGATCCCAAAGACCAGTCCTTGAATTCCCTGTTGTTGTTTTCTGCTTGTGAGCCTAAAGCCTCTGTACAAATACATACTTCAAACCAAGCTTAAAGAGAAGTAGAACAGGGATTTAAATATTACATTAGATTCTTTGGACTGCAGAACACTGAAATAAATCACAAGTGCCTCTAAGCAAACCAAGCCAAAAGTAGATGCGGCAGTCTTTCAGCCATAGATAACTTTTACCCAGGTACTGGCACAAAGTTTCTCCCAGTAAGGTTCTCACTGCAACAGCTACCTTCAAAGAGAGATGAAAAATAAAAAATACATAAAAACTAACAGATCGTATACTGCTGTAGTTTTTATTTTCCAGATTTTTTCTGCTTTTTAAATTATTTATTTAGAAGTTACACCTGGTATGACAACACAAACAAGTTTAAATTTACTGATGACTTATCTCAGTCCTTGAATTTTCCTCCTTACAGACCAAACAGAAAATACAAAAAGCAGCTACACATGCACCCAAAGAGAGTAAAGTTGGTGCAGAGCTTACAGACCTGTAAATCTCAGCAACTGCTTTGGAAAAGGAGTTGAATTTTAAACTGGTAAGGAAACAGGGGTGATGGTAACAGAGCGATATGGTATCTAAACCACAGTATTTTTCTAGATATGGCCTTGATTTCAGAAACAATGTAAATTTCAGATGAAATTTAAGTTGACATGAAGAAGATGTTTTACTCCAAGCTCTAATTTTTTTGTTCATTTCAATTCAGACACTTTGTCTATAAATTTAAGTCTATTAAATAATTAAAATAAAATAATATTGCCCAGAACAGAACAAAATATAAGAATATCCAGTGAAGTCCCATCTGTTCAAGAAGAGAATGCTAATGAAGACTGAAAAAGGCAATTGCACGTTTATTTTGGTTTTAGTTGCTACTTTCATCTATTCATAAATTGCAAATGAGAGAACTGGAATGAACTGCCAGTATATTACACTCATGTCCAAGACCTCCACAGCCAAGTATCCTGCTTCTCCCTGTGGGTCTTTCCAGCTTCTAAGAAAACCCTCTTAGTATCATCCCCACACTAGCACACTAATACTTTACAATTTGGCTTCTGGCCCCAATCCCTGCCTCTCAAATGTCTTTATCTGCTTGCCCACCTCAAAGACAGCACATTTTGTAATACTAATTAGGACTGGACTGTGGCAATACAAAAATTACATCTCCTCTAGGAATTCTTCTATACCCTAATAACCATTTGTTTGGTAGATTTTGACTGCCCAGCAGGAGTACGTGGCAATTGTTGGCACTGGGGCTCTGAACTGAGACATTGTGAGGCAGCATTCTCCATAAAACATACTCCTGAAAAGCCCCACTGGAGACAATTTTGTTTCTAGTGTTTTTCACGAGAAGATTTTCTTCTTTGCTCTTCTGCCCATCTAATGGAACTAAGACTTCCACTCCTTATTAGAAGTAATATTTGCAGCCAATTCACCTCCAGATTTTTATGTCCCATTGCCCTGAGAACAAGGGAAATATAAGAAGAATCCAGTGAATATTTCAGTGGCATAAGGACACAGAGTAAAAGGAAGATGACAAAGCAACAATTTCACACTAATGGTCACTCTCAATTTTTTCATGTTGATCGTAATGCCAAACCTTTCAGTTTAACAAAATATAGGCAGAGAAGAATGAATGGCTGTAAAACTGTGGGTTTGCAGTTAAGAGGGAAGATTCACAACTCAGGGGAACTTGGTGGAGGGCACGTTGGCTACTGCATAATACCCAATCATCTGAAGATGTGCTGTGACCAGCAGCAGGTTTGGGAGCTGCACCTGCCTGTTGTCCCCTGTATTCCTTATTTCTATTGTCTACTTAAACTACAACTGTGCTTGTCGGGAGCTCTCTCTTCCAAGAAGCTCTGAGGCTCAGCACGTTGGATTCTAGTCTTGATGAAATTTTCTAGAGCTTACAATAGCTCAGACTACAACAATATACTACTTTCACAAGATTTTATGTTAATGAAATGGAAAAAAAAAAAAAAAAGTGCCTGTCTTGATTTTAGCCCATGGCTTTGCCTCAAGCTAAAATACACGCTAAGTGAGCTTGAACTAATAATGTCATCTCTGTAATTGCTAATGATTTAATTAAATGACTACAGTGACATTCAAATAAATATCTGAATCTCATTTTGTGAAGTACAAAAAATTGTTTTAATTGAACCTGATTACAGAAGTCATCGAAGGAAGCATTCTCTTTAGTACTTCTGCGGTGAAATGGAATCCATTAATCACTTTGATCTTCATATTTGAAATACTACAAAAATAAGTGCCTGTGAAAGGAATTGTTGTCATGTTCTATAGAAATAGAGTGGTACAAACCCCTATCTTAATGGAAAATTATAGATGAGAAATGAAAGACTACTGAAGCTCAAAATTCAATAGTTCTGTTCCTTCAAAAATATACCTTTCACTACACATATGAAATCACTCAATTTTTTTTACAATGGTAGATTTTCAATTTTAGAGGAAAATTAAGAATATTGTTGTGTGTTCTATGGTGAGACTACAGTTGCTGTGGGAACAACCACAATGAATTTCCATACAGCTGTGTTTATGTCCTCCATCAAATAGTAGAATTAAAATAGTTTTCAGCATTCACAGTCTTGCTTTTAATAAATAAATAAACACACCCCCATTACAGTAGAACCTTGGATTCAAATAAACACATTACTCAATCCTGACAATTTGAAAATTTTTCACAGTTTGCAGGTTTTCACCAAAAATAACTGCAGCTGAAAATAATGTAATTTCTTTGACACATTGACCTAAATAGGCTTATTTCAGAAAGCTGAGTTTTCTACCTGGACTGACATGCCTCAGTGCATTAAAGTTACTAGAAAAACATATGGCGTGTGTTCTGGAACCGTCTGATTCTGCTATGACTGCTTGATTCCCTTACTGCCATTAGGAGAGTCTGAGGAAAGTACAGTTTGTTAAGATTTTAATAGTAAACCATTCCAACCTGGAATAGTATAAAGCTTTATCTTCTGTACAGTCACCTTCCTCCAGGAGAATTCCTGAAGACAAAGGTCTAGAAAGCTGTGTACAAGATTTGCTATGAGCTGAAAGAATATTTTAGTCAATTATATGTAATAGGTAATTACTGAGCAACTTACCCAAAGATGTTCAAATCTGGACTGCTGCAGCCATGACCCGGCTGTGCACTAAGCATAGCTCTCTTTATGATCACATCACCCTGTAATTTCTATTACCCTGTCATATTCTACTTGCCTGAATTTTAAGTGCTCTTCCTGTGTTGCGGATGTTACGGTTTCAGATCTGCAAGATTCACATTTCCCCCAAGTAACTAAAAGTAAATAAGCTCCTTTTTCTTGAATTTTGATAAAATTTTCTACAGAAATATATTTTCACCATTACAGACCATGGCTAGGTGCTAGATTGCCACACTGCATCTTAAATGTATACCTCTAAAGTCATAGTCAACTCTAAGACCTTTACATTTAAAAAAAGTAATAAGAGCAGTTGATGTCCTTAGACAAGCTTAATTTTCTGCAGATACAGCCAGTAGAATGTTATTACAGGAAAAAAAATGAAGGATTTCTGACATGCTACAAAATTTCAGACTTGTGGGACAAGTCCGTCCTGCTCACCCTATTCTAGACAATTGAGTTTAGGTTGCCTAAGAATCTAGATCAGGGTTTCCTTCTCTGATTAAAAGGTATCATGTGAGGACCTGCAAAAGGACTGATATATTCCTACTCTTGTCCCCTTGTCTTTTGTATCTGTCATTTTCAATCTACATTGACATATTCCCTCCAACAATAAGATTCTACCTTAATTTCTTGTTCTTTGCCAACTGAGCCTGGATTATATACAATTGCAGCTATGAAGGCTAAAAAATTGCTGATTAGAAAGATTGGTAATGGAGACTTATGATGATTACATCTTGAATACTTGTTTTGTGCCCTTTCTACTCTAACTGGGTATGGTGATGCATCCCTCCTCTCCTCAGGCCTTGGCCTTGATTAATGACCCCTGGCCAGTTAAGCTCCCTTTGAGTTTATCAGGATACACTGCCTGCATCAGGACTTCTGTTGCCTAACCAATGAAGGGGACAAGAGCTAATCACTCATCCCTGGATAGCCTTGGAACCTGAATCATAGCTCAAAGGGAGCAATACTATGGTTACTGGACTTTTGAAAAATTCCAATGATTACTGTATTGCATTATGGCCAGGATGGACATTGACTGACGGCTAATGTCAATCATTCTGCAACTTAATAAACAGCAGTGCCAAGTGAGCCCTTTGAGCTGTCCTGAGCTGTGGCAGCATCTCCCTCTGAGAGGGAAGACTCTCAGAGCTCACCAGCTGTCATGTTTGCAACACAGAGAGGCCCTGCCAAGAGCTACCAATGGAGCCTGGGCTCTGGGTTACCCCCTTTTACTTGAGGCTCAACCCTTGACCCTTGAGGAATGCAACAGCATCCAACATAAGTATTGCACTGAACTTGAGGTGAATTTTAAAAGGTACCTTTGTACACATATATATATATATATATGCACATATGCATCCCTGTGTTTGTGTCCATACATATGCAAGTTGATTTAAATGCCTTATAGTAAGTATAGTGTGAATATTGTCATCTCTGAGCTATAGTTATTGCTGTGCTGATAGTAAATCCTACTGAATCATTTCACAACTAGTCATTGATTAAAGGCAGTTAAACCCCTCAGATACAAACTGTTGATGAAGTTGGAGGCTAAGTTTGGGCTCAGACTCACTCAGGTTCTGTCAGGAGCAGAGAAAGCAAGGGGGCCTATCCTGAACCTCATGACTCAACAAGAGGGTCTCCCTTTGCATCCTTACCATTTTGTGTCCCTACCCCTCTGCATCCTTACCCTTTCACACGTCCTGTCACTGTGTAAATAATTCTGAACAGATTCTAACAGATTCTTTTCATGCTTCCTCTGTGTAGTAATAGAGTGAATTGTGCCATCAAACTTTGTTAAGACACACTTTCACAAGTTTATATTAAACTGCTTTTGCTAATACCTTTGATGATAATTTTTTAAGCCACTGAAACCACTGATTTGTGGTTTGTTGTGAAAGAATCCCATTCACAAAACTCCTGGCAAACATTTAAGATATTTCCAAGTATCTAGCTGATACTTATATTAGACAACACTTTGTAATAGGATAATTAAAATCCAAATAAAGAAAAGACTCATCAACAAAAAGAATCAAACCTCTTTAGATATACATCTCATTCTATGGCTCCTCTACTGACATCAGCAAGTTAAGCTGACAGACATGATAGCACAGTAAAATTACATAATTTATAATCTTATTTTAGGAATTGCATGGCACCTGCAGGCTGCTGTACATTGAAATGAGAAAGGAAATAAAATGACACAAACCAAGAAACCTTCATACAGACAGCATCTTACTGACAAGCCATTTTAACTTTTTTGAGCACTTCACTACTACTCTGTTGCCTGCTGTCTGAACACATGGCAGAAGATGTATCTAGACATTCCAGGGTCCTTCTGCTGACATTCCCATTAGCCTGAATCTCCTCTTGACAAAAGCATATTAGCCACTTCACCCCCATCCAACACAAACTTTAACTTCTGACACTGCTGTGATTCTGAAAATTTTTCCTTTGTCCATACTCTGCCTTTGCACTGAAACTTGTAAATTAAATAATCTTTCTGATATAAAAGAGTACTTTTAAAAATTGCAGGTTTGGCCCTTCCCACCACAGACTGAAAAGCCATATGATGTTTATTAGCATGCAGCATGTGTTACTTTGAGTTGGCTGGGAGGTTGATGGAGTTAACTTGAATGCCACACTGGTATTCATGCTGGCAGATCTCCAGTTCCTCTTTGCCACCTGCAAACCACATCCTCCATCTAAGAGGATGCTCATTTCACCACTCCCTGAGGGAACACCAGCTTCTGCACATGTTCCTATTTTCCCTTATTTTGCAGGTAGGAAAGGTGCTCATACACAGAAGCAAGGCCTTTGCAGAGCTTTCCAGATTAATGACTTTGAACTGTTGAATAGTTAACCCCTCATTTAACTAAGGGCAGCTTCTTAGCCTTTTTAAAGTAAGTCCTTTTTTAACTTACGCATAACTATAATTCTGTACAAGTATGGCTACAGATCTTCATTCAGTTTGTACAGAGAATCAGTGCTTCATCTTGCATTGGGGGTTGAGGAAGTTCTTTAAGAAAATGATGAATTTACTGAAAGATACAGATTCAGATCATCCAAAGTGACTGGAAATTTGCATTTTTTGAACTGTGTGAAATTAATGGAGAAAGGGAGTACTAAAAACATTTAGGAAACAAAATCAGTGACTGTATGACTTAGTAATCTGAAAACTTTCACAGAACAAATAGGGAGTACTCAAAAACAATTCTAAAATTCATATTTTAAGGGTTTTCTATTCATTATCACATGATTTCAGCCATTAAACTTAGTGGCATTTATTACAAATCAGTAAAATGGCAGTTCAGCTGGAGGTGTGACTTCATTACTCTTTGGCAAGATTTTATGGGAATAGTAAAGCAAGAATGCTCCCTCTTAGAGGACAGTGGAATAACCTCTCTGATTCAATTAGCCTTAACAAAAGAGGTGCCTAGAATTAGAAAGAGCTACCTGAATCTTGAGTTTAAACAACCCATTGTAGATTAGTACTGCACTATCAGGTTAGTTTAACAAGCAATTATAATTATTGGGAGACCAGCTTCTCTATTAAAAGGTCAAGGAAGAAACAGTACAGCTCCAGCTATGAATATAATTTGACATTTAATGAAATGTGTCTATCCAATGCTCTTTTTCCTTTTGAACAAATTCATTTTAGAATTAAAATGCAGGACAGCAGTGCACTGAGAGTTATTTCTGGGAGAAAGATTTTATGCTAAGCTGATTTACTTTTTTAAAATCTGACAGTGCAATTAACAACCCCTATGAAATAAAGTACAAAGCATTAATATTGCAACAAATGATGTACAGCACAACCCAAATTTTCAAAAATGGGGATAAAGTTGATAATTATGTATTTGAACACTCAGAGAATCTGAAAAGATGGAAAGCTACCAGTATCAGTAATTTCTGTATCTCCATGAAATCCACTGTTTCTAAATTTAGACTCACAAAAGTAGAAGTGCTGCATGCTTCCAGAAGTTAGTTGTGCTGGAGAAGCCTTGACTGTTCTCAAACCTATAGAAGGAGAATTCTAACACCATGATTCCTGTCTGCTGCAAACCAGAGCTCTGACAAAACCCTGATATCCAAGTAACAAGGGTTCTTTATTACTATTCACTGAAAGGTTCTTAAAATTTTACTTGCATCTGAGTCTTTAATAAAATCTAAAGGAAACAAGCATAAACTCTCTGAGGAAAATGGATGATTTTACTGTATCTTAAATTCTGCAAGAGGAAAGCTAATTCATCCCTGTAACACGCTGATACTGGTGGAACTTGCCACTTTCAACTGAGCAGGCAGAAACAAAAGGAATTGTTTGATACTTATTTCAAATATGAGAGACAGAGTGCTGGAAGCATCTGTTATCCTAAGTCAGTAAAAAACAGTATTTATATGTAGTCTGTACCTAAGGCTAGGCCTAGCTGCCTCTAAATGGAAAGAAAGGGCTTATACATGTGAGTGCAGATTGCTGCATCCCAGATTCAAGGCAAGTTGTGTTTAATAAATCATGTTCTGTAGTAAGGGCCAGTTTCCCATTTTCACTGGGATTCCATTACTAACATGTATGGTTAGAAAGGGTGAAGAATTGTGTCATGTTCTCACATGGTGGAAAGAATTATTTTCATATTTAAAAAGTAAAATATTTATAACCAGTTTGATTGTAGTTTTCTTGATGAAGCAGCTATAACATACATATCTTTTACACACAGATATTCTTGAAATCAGCTCTGACTTCACCTGGAGTTACAGGACATCTAAAAGCCAATGGTCACAGCCACCATGTGAGAGGACTGATTGCCCCATCAGGAGACAGGGACTGTCAGGAGAAATTAGGCAGCAACAATTCATGGTCAGGGCCAAGGGTAACTGAGCTTGCTGGGGCAGCATCAGACACCCCAAGACTGCTGATCTGACCCCACCAGGGTTCTGCTCTGGCTCCAGCCCAACTGGGTAAGCTCAGTCTCATCATAGATGTTCAGTACCTACGTGAAGAGAAGGAAAATGCCAACTTCAGAAATGGTAACAGAAGAAATTACTTTTGTGCATGAGTTTTAAATGACATCTGTGAATGTTTTTAATCAGGATAACTGAATGATCCTGCTACATGTTCTCTTGGAAGGATGCTTTTAAAGTAATCTAATAGTGTTAAATAGTGTTCAGCTTTCCTGAACAAGACTAACCTCCAACCTGCCAAATATGTCACTCAATATGCACTCTGTGGAGCCCTTAAATGTGGTTATTTAAAAAAAAAAAAAAAAAGAAAAAAAAGAAAAAAGAAAAATCCCTTATTTTGAGCCAGTCGTGTGAACTCCAGGCTGGATCCAAGAACAAATAAAAGAACTTAATCAAATTCTCTTTTTAGCTATTTTCACATACTTAGTGAAGACAGAATAGATTGTCATTCAGTCTAAATTCAGCAATTATGTAATGTGAGACAGAAAAAAAAAGGCAAAATAAAAAAAAAACCAACAAAACAAAAAAAAACCCAACCAAACAAAAAAAACCCAATCCCCCCCCCCAAAAAAACAAAAACCACGTCAAACCCCAAAACCTGTACTACATCTGTGCAGATCCTACACTTCCAGTCTCTATACTTCATGCTGAAGTGGATTAGTAAGTTTTTGCATGTTCTGACCTGCTGGTAGAGCTGTGGACTGAATGTTCAGCCCTAGTAGTTGTTTATTGAGTTAATGGATACCTGCTGGTTAATACCGGCCCTAATTAATTTAAGCCTGACCAAAGTTACATTACTTTAAAGTAAATGAAGTGTTCTCCTGACTTGGGGCATAAACCTATGACAAATGTCACCTGACACTTAAACCCACTCTAAACAGAAAAGTTGTCACCAAATCAGTATAACCTTTCCAGATTTACATTATTGTTAATAGCTGAGAACTGATCCTAACAAACTTTCTACATCTATGGGCAGAATTTGCCTATCATTGAGTTAATTTTAATACATTACTTTGGGGAAGATGAGGATTAAAGAATAAATCAGACTGCAGTCATATTAAGCTTGAAGCATAGGACTGAAAGACCTAGTTGCACTAGGCAGAAGATTCTCTAGCAGAACTGAAAAGGAGATGGCAGAAACAAAGGACTCCCAAGCGGCACAAGCCAGGTGAAAGTAAAACACACAAGCATGTCCTCAGGGATGGGGCCAGGGAGGAAAGTGGAGAACAATTTAGTCCAGCAATGTTTTTCTCCTTTGATCAAAATATGGAAAAGAGCAAACTATAAAATTTAGGAAATCCTATTCTCCATGTCTGAACTACAATATGCTCCTTTCTTGTTTGCTTCTTCCCAGCACTTTAGGTGACCACCTCACTCAGGACTAGATCCACTGTGAGCGTTGGAACACATAATATGTCAGAACACAGCAACTTCATTTCTGCTGTTACAAAATGACAAATAATAAAACCTGTCCTCATATTTGAAACCATATTATACCAAAAATGCTACATTAATTAGCAAAGGGACCCTTTAATTTGTAAAGAAAATGAATAAAAAAATTACTAAACAAGACAGAATACAACTGCAAATAAGATACTTTTCTTGCTAGGAGTGATTGACTCATCTGACGGATTTTTTTTTCTGTCTTATCTAAGGCAAAATTATGTCTGTGATGCGTTGAAATATTTTGCATATTGCTCTGAAAAAAGAAAGCCTTAAGGGATTTCATTACATAGTGTTAACTAAGGATTTTCTTTTTGTTTCCTGGATGGGAAAAGAATTAGGATGCCATCCATTTATCTATCAAGAGAATTCCTTGTAGATTTACCATCTGGTGTATAAAAGAATCATAATTTTGTGCATATTTTGGTAAGAGTTTTGTTTAGAATCATCTTATATTTGCAGATACAGAGCTGTGTCACATGTGCACCAAGAAAACTACCCTACCTAAACTGTTTCTAAATTACTGTTATTAAAGTCTATGAAAAAAACATTGCCCTTTACCATCCAAATGAATATAATCTTAGTGAACAAAATTAGCATTTGTTGTTGTGCTATATTGGAAGAGTCAAACAAAAGAAAATATTAATATTCATTTGTATTTATTTAGCTCAGAAAAGAGTCTGACATTGCTAAAGAAAGACGCTGGGCTAATGAAATCTATAAATGGATTTGATGACGTGTGGGAGGAAATCAGCTGGAGCAGTAAGTGAGGAAAAGGAATTCAGTGGTTGAATTTTTCACAGATGAAAAAATTCCATTTGATGTTGGGAAACAGGTCTGTATTCTTGCTTTTTTAATTCAGGATTCTTTTTTTTTTTTTTTGTGGGGTTTTTTGTGTTTTGGTTTTGTTTTTGTAAGAAAATCTTGTGTATGTTTATAATGACAAAAGATAAACTTCATCTCCTTCTGTAAAAATTGTAGCAGTGTTCTATATTTCTGTACATTAAATCTTGCAGTACCAGCACAATTTATTTGATTCTGACTGCCATGGTGTAAATGTTAGCTTTCTGGAAACTTACAGTAGGTTCTCACTGGTTTTTGTATGTCCAATCAAGGTCCTCTGGCTGACTTATGACCTTTGGGGATTTAAGTTTTTTGTTTTCACTTTTCTGGCTCTTACTGCAGTGTCATTCATATCCGAGATATCTAGAACCACAGAGGCAGAAAATGTTACAATATCTAGATTTTCTTCTTGGTTTAGAGCTCATACAAGTTTGCTCAGTGGTCTGTGATTATATGCACCTCATCTGGGCCTTAATGCCTTTATATTTCTAGGAGTTAGATGTCAGGCAGTTTGAATGATTATTTCCTGGTCTCTTGCAGCACCCAATTAAGTTTCATCCTTGACAACCTTTGAAAAGTTGCTCTGTTCTGCCTGAACAGAAAACTTACAATCGCAGGCTCCATTAGAATTCTCTTCTCGAGAGACTCAGTGGTATCCTACACAGTCCTCACTTCAGCTGCATTAAAGAAACCTGGAAAGCATCCAGTTCACTTGAAAACCACATTTCACAATTTCCGTTTCTTTATATTCACTGGCTGCAGGAGAATCTGCCTCCAGCACCAAAGTAAAAGACTGCAGCGCTTCATTTCTAGGAAGAAAGCAATGATGATACTAAATTGTTTAGTTTAATAATGAAAAATGACTTTCAGGTAAGAAAAATGCTCCTGTAAGTATTGAAATTTATGATGAAAATGAATCTGGTCAGACATGAATTCACTCATAACTTAGTTTTCTTTTTCTCATCTTTTCCCTTCTCTTCAGGTATACCTGTATACCACCAGCCCACCCAAGGAGCAAAATAAAATTAATACTTAAAATTGAAAAAAAATTGAAAGTTAAACTCAAAAAAATCTGCTACCATTTCTTCAGTCATTGAGGTGATTCAGTCAAATTCTGCTCAATATAGTTTTGGTACCAAAACCTTTCCCAATTAATATACATGGACTTTTAAAGATAATCCTGAATTTCCTTTGCTTATGCTCCAGCCTTACTGTATAAGAGGCAGATATGAAGGGTTGTGACTTCTGTATCAAAATTTGTGTCTCTACCACTTTTCCTGCCAGTTCTGACTGAAAGCCAGTTACTGACCAAGTGGGGGACTGGCAGTGGATGCTTGTTTTGACTGCATGGGAGCAGAGCTCACTGAGACCAGCCAGTGTTCACACCAACGTATCTCACACAAATGGATCAGGAACAACCTTAAGTGGAAGAAACATCAGCAATGACTTGGACCTGCAAACATGTCAGTGAATATTTGACTTGGCCTTTACAAGGATGTAACAAAGGAGGAAAAAATGAAGCCTTTAGAAAATCATTTTCCACAAAGGTACCTCACAGTCCTTGGCTGCAGCTAGCATACATTTGTTTTTCTGGAAAGGATATGTACTCTATTGTAGCTGATTACTTTTCCAGATTTATTGACTTTGCTCTACTTACAAAATTATTATCAGTTCTCTAATGTCCGTAACTGGAAGACAGTTTATGAATTTTTCATGTCAGATATAAGGCCTTGATTGTCCTCTAAGCATTCCAAGTGTTTTTCCAGTATTTAGATTTTCATCACTTGTTATTTATGTCATCCTCAGAGCAATGGGAAAGCAGAGATAACAGTGACACTATTAAAGAAAATTCTGAAAAAAATCACTAGCCCCATTGTTCCTTACATACTGGTCAACAATCCTTCCAGGGCAAGAAGAAAGCTGTGTCCCCCTGTAAAACCAGTGAGTTCAAACATAAATAATTTGAAAGCAAGGAACATATAACATGGGCAAGAATTTCTCAGAATAGCATTGAATCACTGAGCTGGCACCAGAGACCAGACTGAGGCAAGAGGACCTGAGCATTTGGAAACATTCAGAATTTGGCACAAACTTCCATTTCCTGTATAATTAGATCTTTTAAAGCATTGCTCTGGAGGAATGAGTTTCACCTTCAGTATTTCCTAACAAGGAAAAGAGAGGTCAAGAGGCTTTGATTAGGAAATAATCTTCTTTATACAGCCCCTCACAAACACCAGAAAGAGAGGCATGGACTGTCTGTGCCACAGGTTGTGCTCAGAAGTGGAGAGCCAATGCTTGCAAGCCCACCTAGCCCTTTAGCAGTATTACTGAGCCACCAGCATACTAAACAGTACTTGAGAAAGTAAAAGAACATCAGCTGAAGTTATAGGAATATAGAGAAATCTGTAACAGCACAGACAACTCTGCACCAAGGAGAAACTACTGGGTCAAAATACTGGACTGCAATTAAATACACAGCCTGTATTTAACACAAGGTAGTCTGATGTTTCTTAGTAGCACCAAGTATCTTCTCTACCATCAGAAATCCTAATTAGCTGAATTCTGCCAGTTGCTTCTAATTTATGACCTCCTTTGTTCTTACACAAAAACTTGTAATATACCACTTTAGAATCCCCTAGTTCCAACTCTACAGATAACACTATATTTAATGTGCAATAACCACACTTCCCATCTGTACCTTGAACTATCAACAAGTCTTGAGAAATTTCCTTTTCCTCTGATTTAAAGCAAAATTACCTGCTTTGTCTTCCCTAGCTGTAACCTTCATCCTCCCAACTTCTGTTTTGTGTAATACCACGGTAACCACTCCACGCTCTGTGTTTTCATATAATACCACAGTAACCACTATACAGTCCATGTGACATAACAAGGCTAAGTCTCCATCCCCCCTAGATGCTTGGAGAGCTAGCCAAGAAATCATTTTAAGGCATGTCTTCACTAAAGAAATAGGATACACTTTAGTAAATCCAGAGCTAAGTCCTGAGGCTGGGGTCAGTAGGTCTATGCAGACAAGTACCAAAGGGATTTATTTTGTCCATGAGATCTTGAAATGCCTTATTAGGTCTACGTAAATATGACGACTGATATGCAAGCCCAACCTGGCTTGATTCCAGCCTCTTTACATGTCTTTGGCTCATGTTTCCTGTCCTTTCTGTTTTTGAGATCAGCACCAGCACAGTGAGCATGGTCTCTCTTACCCAACCCAATAACCATACAAATGAACCATGACCCTGGAACAATGTCATGTGTTCTGCAGCTCTGTTTAGTTGTTCTATTGTTGTTGTGTGTTATACCTTTTTACTTGTCTCTTTATCCTGACATGCCCTTTATTTCAATACAAAATTACATTTATACTTAAGAAGTACTGAAGAAAAATACTAATGATATTTTAAATCATTATTACAACAAACGGAGTTTATCTCCTGACCTTTATATGTATCTCCTGTTCTGGATTATTTGAATCAGTCTGAGAATACACTTTTGATAGTTCTCACATTGAAGAAGCTTTAAAATGCAGAATAATTGTGACACGTCCAACAGAAGCACAATTACTACGCTTAATATGATAGTTTAAAAGACTCAAAGTGTTGGTGGGACAAAATACTTTACACTCACTGCTAATATTTTTTAATGTTTTGTATTTTAAGATTACAGTCCACAACTTCATTTTTTTATTATTTTGTGTATTGCTCCACATGTGTCTTGCTCATTTTTTCCTCAATATGCCAAAATTTCTAATCATTTTCATCCTGAAACAGTGCACAGAGTGTATGAAAATGCATAATGCCTACAGCCATACTGTCTCCAGCTGTGATCTTGTCAGACCTTATAAGAGAAGTGGGTCTGCACTTGGGTGGTAAGCCTCTAAGAGCAGTACAGGTGAAAGCTATACTGATAAAGCAATGGCTGACTCTTTTCAGAGGGATGCACGGTGCTCTCTTGCATGTTAAATTTAGTCATGCAGGTCAGCAGACAGAGCATGCCCTCAACAGACCACCAGTCACACAAAGCTGACCAAAATCTGAGAGTGGCAAGGCCAAGTACCTGTGTACCATGTGTGTTACTGTAGTTAGGAAGCGATGCTTCCATGGGATTGGAAACCAACCCTGTTGGGCTGTTTGTAGCCATTAAAATCTCAGAGTGTGATTATTACTGTCAACTTGCTACCAAAAGATGGTAATTCAGAGGTGCTGAATTCTAGTGTGGGCAACACTTCTTGGTAAAGACTATTCCTTTCAGATAACCTTGTTACTATGCTTCAATACATTAATTGTTAAACTCAATTTACTGCTTATTTTGGCCTGCAATTTGTTGTAGAGTGACTTCTGTGCATATCACAGTTCGCATAAATCATAAGGTTAAAACTGCAGTGAATTTTGAAACACCTGTTGATAAACAATGCTGAAGAACACAAGGTATTTATTTGTTAATATTCATTGGCTGGGCAAATCCATATTCATAAATAGCTACTTAAACATGTGAAGCATTAACATACATAATTTAGACTTACAATTAGCTCTACAGACAAAATAATGTCTCCTTTGCTCTAATACTGCACTAACCCAAGGACAAAGAAGAGAAGGAGCCAGGCTGCAGTCCCTGTGCTGTGTTTGGTTTGTAAACAGCCCAAGTGCTGCTCATCACATCAGCCACAAGAGCCTGTCAGTCCTGGAGCTGGGGGTCATGACTGTGGCCTTCCACAACAAGCATGTTTTGTTGATATTATGCCTAGAATAAAGTATGTGCTCAAAAAGAATTCATCAGGAATAAAGTTTTGGTGGTTCGGGTTTTTGTTTGTTTTAACTTACACCTATAAACAGTAACACCTGCAATCCATCTATAATTTGCAAACAATAACCTGGACTCTAGATGTGCTTTCTAATCTTCTGTTTCTGTTACAAAGTGCAATGTGAAATCTGGACAAGATGGAAAGAAAGCAGGAAGAAGGTAAATAATTATTGACTTTAAAATGCTTTTGCACACTGACAGATTTTAAATTGGTTCCCAGGAGTGGTTTGCCTAGACCAAGAGGCTGACACTGGTTTGTGGCCGCAAGTATCTACAAAAATGCAAGTTTAGCAACACAAACCTTTATCCCGGCCACAGTGTTAAAGCTGTGAAGTTGGTGTGCAACCTTCCTTGATGACCCTGCCAACTGAAGACTCTTGAGTAGCTAAAATCACCTTCCTGACTCTCAGCTTCACAACAGCTTTCTGTCACAAAAACCAAGCAAAGACAGCTTGACATCATACAAAACTGATCCCAGAATATTTTGGTCCCATGTTTTGTGAAATTAATGCAAGTAATATTTACTGAAAATATAATAATGCATTATGCAGTAAAGCTGTTAGCTATAGAAATGCCTCTGACATTTTAAATACTCAGTATTTGAATAATTCATATCAGGGACGAACCCCTCCTCCCCCCAAACATTAAAGTATATGGTAATTCTGAAATTAAAAAGAAATCCAAAACCTAAACAAACCACCAAAACCCCAGATTAATTGAATAAATGCAATTCAAAGCTAAGTTCTTATGCCAAGCCTCAGTCTGAAACATTTTACAGCCACATGACAAGTCCATGAAAACAGGAATTTTAAATGAGAACTGTGATGATTGTTAAGGTAAGAATATAAATGATTGTTCTGTAACAACCACTGAACTATTCTTTTTTATACAAATAGTAATGTATCAAAGACAGTCTATAATAAATATTTTAGCCAAGATCTAATAGATAGAAACTTACATTTAATATTTTAGAGATTCAAAGTCATTGAGTCAAATTCATCCCAGGTGAAAGAGACTTCTCCAAAATCTTTAGTAATAGAGTATTCCATACAAATTTTTGTCTGTGAGGGACTCACTGAGATCTCTCCTTACTTTAGCAATGCTGTAAAACTTGCTGTGGCCATGATGATGAAGATTGCGATGTTCACCAAATCAATCTTCTCATTTTTCACTGCTTTATACTGAGGGCTTCAAGGCACATCACAACCGCTTAGAAAAGGTAACAATTAAAGGTGGGGAAAATGACTCAAAAAAGCTGATGCAAGTTCTATAACAGCAAACAACTGAACTGTGCAGGTACTCCAGGACTGGGTATTCTCTGCTGAAACAAGGGCTCATTCCAGCGCTCATCACTCAGGTCTACTAGAGATGATGTTCATCTCCTTTAGCAGATACTTTGAAAAGGCAGCAGACACCCACTAGCGAATGCCAGGCTCCTTCCTGAAGTCCCACTGTTAGCAGATAAATTTATGGTTATTTCCATAATTCCCCCATGGTTTTTTGAGTGGTTTTTTGTTTGTTTGGGTTTTGTTTGTTTTTGTTTGTTTGCTTTGGTTTTTTGTTTGTATTTTGTCCTGACTGTCCCCTGAGTCTGTTCACTCTTTATGCTGAGGGGTACAGCAATGGAAGCCTCCTACTCTGAACCCACAGCCATAGTAGGCTAAAGGCCCGTGGCCAGCATGGCTGATGCAGGAGCGAAGGCTGCATGCCACCCTGCCTGACATCTTACTTGCCATGAATTACAGCAAATGGTATATCTTGTCTTCACCACTCTAACAGGGTGTTTGACTGTTGCTGAACTTTCGACTCTGATCTTCATCCAAAAATTAAGAACTCTGTACCCTTTGGCTGTGCAGAATTGCTTTTGCAGTGACCTGTTATCATCATCTTCTGCTCACACGTGTCTGGGACATGGAATTACTGCCTCACCTGTTAACCACAATCACATACACTGAGGTCTAGGAAGCAGCACCACCCTGGACTAAAAGTCAATGTATCAACTATACCATACTATTTGCCACAAGAAGGCTTTGGTATTTAGCTAATTAAAAAAAAAAATCAAATATTACTCACTATTATAGAAAAGAAGCCTAAACGGAAAACGACACAGGAATCAAAACAGACTAGCTAAGGATCAAGGGTATAGAAATGATCAGGAGCTGTATGGAAATAAACTTCAAATGGATGTAACACATTGAGAAAACGAAACAGACAGAACTGAGTTATTTCCAGCCCCAAATTCTGAGTGGATTGGACAAGAAATGACAGGCCATATCAGATTAGTTTGGTTTAATCTAGGATTCTTTGATAACTGATTTTCTAACCCAGAGAAAGATCTAGGCTACCTGGAGTTCAGCAGACCACCAGATGGGAGTCCATTAGCTAAGATGAAGAAGGTGAAGACTGAAAAACTAATTATAAGAGAGCAAGGGAAATGGATAAATAGAAGAGAACAATGAGCCATGCAAAAATTTTATTTAATATTTTCAATGACCTTACCACAAAAGGTATAGTAATGAAATTTGCCAGTGACACAAATTTAGGCTGTATTAGCAACAGAAGATTAGAGAGTTAGACAGAAACAATTAGAGTAATAGAAACAGAATGAAATTTGGTATCATGAAACATCAGGTCATAGTGGCATAATTAAAAAAAATAAAACAAAACAATCCCACAAATCAGGATATAAAACAGAAGTCCATCAGGGTAGAAGTGACTGAGAAGTATATGGATATACAATTGCAATGTCAGATGACAACAATCTCACGCAGCAACATCTGTGAAAATAACAAAGACATCATCACCTACTTCATTAAAAGCACACAGGTAATGCTTGGGAAAAGAATACACAACATTACACGCCTTTGATTCCAGTACTGCCTATAATTTTGCCCAAATGAAAGGGATTCATGAAGCCTGACTTACTTCTGTTAACAAATGAAAGCTGAGAATGGATAGAAGCCCACTAGTGTCTATAAATACATCACAAGGAAAAATGCCAGGAAGGGGAAAGATCTCTTTGTGTGAAAATAGAAGATGCTGGCACAGGAATAAAGCAGTGTGAGCTTTCCCCGAATAAACTGAAAATTGGATGTCAACAGAAGGTTTTTAACCAGAGGAATGAGTTTGAGTGAGTAACAATAACCTCCCTACAGGCACAGCAGCCACACTCTCCAGTACCAAGCGCTTGCTGAGCTCCCAGGAAGCAGTGACAGGAGCCTGCAATGACTGGGAGTGTAACTTCACCTCCAACATCCTCTCCAGTTTTCTTATTACTTCATTGCAGACCTGGTGAAGCTCTTAGAGTTGACATAATAAGGCAAGACATAATAAGAATCTGCAGACATCTTAGAAGCTGAATGTGTGGTCTCAGAGATTTAGTTTTCTCATTGCACAAGTATTAGCATTAATCTGCCTGGCACATGGAAATAGTTTTGTAAGACTAATAAGATGTATTTGCAAGATTGACTCCCTCAGACTTCTGAAATGACACTATCACACAATACATTTGGGTATTGCTACCCAAATTCTTCCTAATACTCCTATCTCAGTGCTAATAACAGGAATTAAAGCTGGGGCACATCACAGAGGTTTGCTGACATTGACAAAAAGCAGAAAGTTGAGAAATACTTTACAGATCTGAAAATAGACCCAGACACAAGCCAGCAAACTTTTTTCACAGACCTCCTTGCTTTCACTGCTAGTTCTATTTTGAGTGGTCTCTTTTTAAAGAAAAAAAAAAGAAAAGGCAACAAAACCTCCTATGTAAGTGAATGGAAATTTGATAAACAGTAGGAAGAATACTCCAAGCACCACCAAGGACATCTTGTAGCCAGGCACTCCCATTCACCTTGAATTTCAGCTTTTGGCTAAATTGCCATCCAGACACTAAACAACATCTTTTTATTAGAAAAGAATGTGAGTGGATCTTAATTTTTCAGATATAGATGCATGATACCAGTGCAGCTGCCTCAATCTGGAGAGCATCTCTTTTAACTTTCTAACCAAAGGAGAGATTTGTTAAATCCTGGCAGTACCCTGCAAGAGGCTTTCATCCCCACAGCAACAGCACTCCCACCCTGAAGCCCACCTGCCCACCACTGTCCTCTCCCAGCTGCATCAGCTCCACCTTTAATTTTAACCATATCCCAGAAAATACTGTCAGCACTGGAAACTGCATCCTAATGCTCAAGTTCACTAAACAAAAAGACCTTAGTGGCTGTAGCTGAAAGTTTAAGGAACTGTGATTTACAAACAAAGCACAAAGCCTGGAAATTTCTGTCAGTGATTTGCATCATAATTGCAATTATATGACGCTCTTTACAGACAAAGCTTCAATATAAACAATATTTTACAGACAAAGCTTCAATATAAACAATATTTAGAAAAATGAAGTATTAATTTGGTATGTGATAAGGGGAATTAGGTGTATCATGTTTCTAGTGAAAATATGAAAGCTAACAATGTTTTGTTATGCAACTAAGCAGAATTTCACTTCTGCTACACTACCCTTGTGAGGTTTTTGCAGGAAGAATCTTTTACAAATGAGGTATAAAGAAAACATTAAAAACTAATTTTTTTTTTTTTTTTTTGTAAAATAAACCTGGGTCTGTGTTGTAAAGTCAACATGCTACAAAAGCCACTTTATTTTTGCCCAGATAAGAGGGTAGTTGCCCTTGGGGAAACACAGCCTTGCCCAGCACTGCCTGCCCACTCTTGGCACATTGCTCCCACTGCTGTGAGGTGAGTCCCTGTCCTGCTCACAGTGATCCCCCCAAACACCAATGAATTCATGAGTCACTCTGATCAGCCTCCTCACTGCACCAAAATCACTGCCACAGCACCCTCCATTGCTCTCCCTGCCTGCTACTCCTTTCTCAGGGCTGTCCTTTATGAATTTCCACATGGTCAGTGGACTGCAGGCAGCACATCCTGGGCTTAATCCTCTAAACTAGTGGGAAAAACAGCCAGTGATGCTCACCCAATCTGCATTTTGCCTGTTGTTCTTCAGGGCGTGATGGCAGGCGGCAGCATAGTGGGAAAAGTCATTTTCCTGTGCACTGCCCCTTCCCATTTCTAGACAACCTTTATTTGTGGAGCAGAGCAAAATGCAGTGCAGACTGTCAGAAGAAAACCGCACCAGGTCATTCTTTCAAGGTGACTTTTTTGCTTAGTTTGTTATTCTCTTAATCAAATAAACCTAAATCACAGAAAAAGTGTCTGTTTGCTCTTTGTGTCTGGAAAAACATAAGAATTACAATGTTAACATTTTCAAATGGCAAAAACTGAATTTCAAATAGCTGGCAATGAAAATGCTCGATAAACACAAGCTGGCTGAAATTCACTTCTCTTTCACACCTACCATCCCTGAACCCCATATTAACCATATGCTTTTGCAGATTAAGTTTAGTTCTATGCCTAGTTCATGATCTGCTTTGTTACAATGCAGCTGTAATAACCTAAAGTTCGAAGCTGACTGAGATTTCCAAAATCAGGTAAGAGACAGAGCATTTGTCCTGTATAACAAAACACTTTCAATACTTGAAATAACTGTGTAGCAGTGACAGTATTGTACTGTTTGTTGCTCACTTCAATTTCATTGATAATTTTGTACTCATTTTTATAAATTCTGTGGTTAACACTATAGAAAATTAAATGCACATAGAAATGAAAGTTTGGTAAAATTTCACTTTCAATTTCAACATGTGTCAAGAATTCTGAATATGTGCCTTATTTAGAGTTGCCTCATGAAGTTGCTAGTTCTTTTTGAGTTGGGTGACACTGGCCTGCTCTGTTCAAGGAGCTGGACCAGATGATGGCCATATGTCCCTCCCACTTGTATCAGCTTGTCAACAGCAACACTAACTTTCTGAATTTTTTTTGGAGGCCACTGCACTACCTGGTATGGCTTATAATTGTGATTCAAATTACTGGGCCTCTGAACTCCTCAATTCATTAAAGAAATCCATTTCATATAGTTTTAAAAAATCCTTATCTCCAAATGTAATTCACAAATTCGTATGCAGCAACTAAATGACTAACACAACCAAGACTGTAACCAGTAGTTTTCATCCTAAATCCACTTCCACTAGGACTACAAATGGGACACTGTCCTCCAGGTTCTCAGTGGGGGTTTGGCAGAGTGGTGGCAGAGCCTGCCCAGAGCATCCTACCCATACAGGGCTCTGTTCTACCATGGACTGGACATCTACAGAAGACAAGAAGCCTCTGCTCTTGAGATCTTTCCATCTTAACCCAGAAACAGTCAGCCTGCACAAAACAGATCACACCTGCAGAGTACACTCCTCTGACAACCTTCACTGCTTCCTTCTAAAATAATTTTCTTGATCCAATTCCCCTAAGTCCCTGCTCGCACAATGGGAACACCTTTCTGCTCTGCTGCTTTTGTAGGCAGAAGGGAAAGAGTAAACCTTCTCTCTCTCCTCCCCTTCCCCAAAACACACATGTGAATTTTCAGATCGAACATATTCCTTTGTAAAAATGAAGGATTGTCAAAACAGAAGTTTTGAGGAGCAGTGTCAGTTTTTTTGGTTCTTCAAACCTTAATTTCTTGCCAGTTCAGCTTCTCACAGACTGAGAAGTGCCAGGACCTTAGAAGATGTGGCTGAATGAATCTTATCAAAATCTGTTCAACTATGAGCTGCTTCTTTGCCCACCAGACCATCAGCCAAAGCTCCAAGGTGCAAAGTGAAGCTGGACAATTGTTTTTAGATTCTTCTGTTTTACTCTCCTTAGATGAGAATGTCCATTTTCAAAAAAGTAATTTTCACTTTGATGAAGAAAGATTTTTTGTATTTCTCTTTGTACTTGGAAAATGCTACACTTCTAGATATTTCATCATACAAGCAAACATATAAAGTCACGAAGAGGTGATCTTCTAGCTCTCTGCTCCTCAAGGAGGAAGGCAATGGAGAACATTTGTTCAAGAAGTCTTTAAGGAAGTACAGTCTGTGACCTTCAAGTACCTTTGTATTCTGCCAGGACAGAAAAAACTCAAAGCATCTATGAGGTCTAGGGACCTATTAGTCCTACCTTTAAGCAGAGACCACTGCTGACATATCAATCTCTCAATAGAATGTTTTTCCACTTAAGCTTTTTTCTCAAATGTGCAGTATCCATTTTCTACATACAAAATTTCTACATAGAAAACAATTTCTATATAAAGGAATAAATAAATCACCTAGAATGGCATTCTCAATACACCAACATTAACATCATCAGGACAGATTTTTAAAGTCATTACAACATGACTTCGTTCAGAATTCATTTCCAAATGCAACTGTACCACACACAGCAGCCTTAGCCAGTGTTTGGGAGGCCACAGGAAACATCCCATTGTGGAAGAACCATCCAGCTATGCAATTGGAAACAACATTAGAAGTGGATTTATGAAGATGGTGACACTGAGCAGATCAGACAGGACAAGCTAACCTGAATAGAGATATTTGCAGTTGAAGTTCAGTTTGTGGGTTATTGTGGTTGATTGTACAGTTTTTGGTTTCAAGAGTCCATGTTGCCCCATGTGGCTTTTCCCTTATAATTACCCCTCCTCTGGTCATTATACTCCTGGTTCCTCACCATATTGCCATCTTCCCCTCACAGTGCTTTCCCATTCCCAGCCCAACCCTGGTTTTCTACTAGCTCTCAGTTCCCCTATTGCTTGTCTGGACCCCCCAGTTAGCAGACTCCGCTCCATTTTTCTCCAATCCCAGCCCAGTTCCAGAACCTTCCCTCAGGGCCCTATATAAGGCCATATTGTCCCTCAGAAAAGGCATTTGCCATTTTGCCTCCTCACCACGTGGTGTGTGTCAGTCCTTTTGCGTGCTTCACTCACAGGTCATCTCATCACACACCCATAGGCAAAACTTCATGAAATCCATGTTGTCCCCGAAGCTGGACAAGCTAATTTGCATGACTAGCTTACCAACACATTCACAAGGGAACCTGGGCTGAGGGAAGATGCCTTGTCAGACTCATATTTGCCTCCCTGCCAGCACAGCTATTATTTCTCACATTATTTCTGTTACAATAACATCCGAGAGCTCCAGCCCTTGATGAGCACCCCAGTGTTACCCAGTGTATGCACACACAACAAAAAGCAGTCCCCTTGTTGCAATGGAGCCTTGCTACTGAGCTTGAAGCAAAGAAAGAAACACAGGTTTTCTCTCTGATATTGGCAGTAGCTCCTGGTTGACAACCACAGAATCCTGGGAATTCAAGCTCAGATGCTGTTTTTATTAAGAAAAGGGGAAAATTGACTGTGTAGTGAGGTCAAAGAAAACAAGCAAGGACAAAGTAGTAAGATGATGGCTTTCCTGCTAATGAACTGAAAGGGATTTCTGAGCACTTCCACAAGTATCAGAATATTGCAGAATACTCACAGGATACAAATAATATGACCTGGTGGCTTTGATCACAATTCACTGTGCACTGCAGTCAGTCAGCTCTACCAGATGCAATACAATGCAATGCACATCCCTAGTGGGAGCCTCAGATTCACTTCTTGAATCTGAAGGTTTCTGTTTGTAATATTTAAAGCAAGACACCTAGAAGACCTTTTGCTGTGATCAGAAAGGAGATGCAGAGAGCACTGAGCATGAAAGAATGACCAAACTCCATGCTATTTGTTTAGCATTGTTACTTCAGAAAATTTCTTGGATGTGCTGACAAAGCTGGCCCAGAAAAATCCATCTTGAGCACTCCTGAAATTGGCTAAGTGACAAGATCAACTGACAACAGGGAAAAAGCTTCCAAACAACTGCAAGTATGTAGAGATAGAATAAGTGAACTGTTTTCAGGACTGTTTTAAACAGTAATACTTGTATGTACACTGGTACAAATACCTCTACCTATACAGAGCTCTTCACTGAGAAATCTGTTTTTGTTTAAATAGGATTATCAAATATATTTGATGTTCCATTACTGTGTGCTACCCAAGGCCTTTACTGCAACCACAGAAACAGTCAATATTTCAACCTCATTATAGCATATCAAAGTTGCCTGAAAGAAGAAGTTCTGTGGCAACAAATTCTGTGAAAATGGAGTCTTGAATCGGCACCAAACATCTGAGTTTATTTAAAAAAACTAACCAAACAAACCATAAGGCTGCTTACAATACAGAGAAATACTGTTCACACTGTGTGGACAGTTGGTTTACTCCAGCAAGTACAGAATTAAAGGAAATCAGCACCTTCCCAAGTTAGAGGATCAATTGCTGTCAGGACAGAACAGAGCATTGAAACAGGAGTGATTAGGAACTGGAAAAAAAACTGGTACTCCACTAACCAGCCAGTAATACAGCGGACAACACCAGGCGATATGACTGCCCACGGCATTTCGCCTTTATTTTGTCAGTTTGGATCTATCTCAGATCAGCAATGGCCAGGAACAGTTGCTGCTTTAATATCAGTCTGAACTTGCCTGTCTACTTAGCACCAAAATACTGATCCTGTGAACATCCCTAACTGCTGAAGGGTTTTCTAAGTAAACAGTATTAGCCAAAACGCCCTACAAAACAAAAGCGCTTCTATTTCCTCTGCAGTTTTGTTGGAAGTTCTACAACTTTATATTCTGACACTCTTAGTTTTAAGCATTTAACCTTAGAGAGATAAACTGCAAGTTGTTTTAAAAAAATTACATAGCTCCAAAATAATATTTTTGTGAAAACAATATTCTTACTGTTTCTACAGGAAAAGAAATGCCCACAAATAAAAAACAAGTGCAAATTTAAAACCTTCAGAGTATCACAGATATGTTTTGTCAGCTGCAATAATACATGCAGAAATTTCGGTCTATCTCAGGGAGGACAAGTTGTCTGTATATGACATCATTGCCAAATGCACTTAGTGTCTCAGATGGCAGGCAGATCTGAATAAGTACAAACAGAAAGTGTTAGTCTTTGGTATTCCTTCATCTCCTTTCAGGTCAGAACTGAGACCTGTACTGCCATTTCACAGGCAGGTATCTGCTTTGTGACTGAAAAGAGGATTTTTTCCCTCTAAGATTGTCAGTTGGGCACTTGCACAGGCAACAAAATAAAAAAAACAAAAACCAACCATCCAGCCTAACCTTCTTAACAAGGGCATTGATAAAGTGAAACAAGAGTCCAGCAGCTCCATGATGGCTAGTTTTGTAGCAGGCATGGGTAACTTAAACATGAGTTTCATTTATGGGAATCTTGATGCCAATTATGAACATATTTTTATAGTACAGTAGTAACTGCAAGCATTGGGGTCAGGGAGAGGTGCTCTGCTCCAGCCCTGTCCCTACACCATGTAGTGCAGTAGTCATAGTCACACAGCACCTGAATTCCCTGCACAGATACAGCAATCCGACTTGACATGGACTTTGGCAATTGAAAGAGGTGATGTCTAGTCACAATGACATTTGTTTCTTGCACTTGCTGACCTGCACGGAAGTTCATTAGACTCCAACCAACATGGTGAACCCATGACTACCTTGCACTTGAGCAGGGTGACTGCAGGGGGTGCAGACATGTAGTTATCTTCCTTACAAAGAGCATCCCAGCCACAGCAACGTGCCCTTCATGAGATCATCTGATCTCATGGGTGCAGCACACAGATGTGTGAGCAGCAGAACTTACTGCCCAAACCTCTCTAGAAATCAGGTCTTTAGTACCCAATCCACTACATTGAACCAGACTGAGCATGAGTGCACAAGAACCATTGTAGGGTATGCATATTAAGTATTATTTTGCTTTGCTTTAGTCTTGAAGAATGAAATCAATGCTAGAGTGTGGGGGGTCCCAGCTGGACTGGGGTCTTTGTAAAACAGTTGGAATTGAAGAAGGAACTATATTACTGCAGTCAGGAGTCGAGCACGGTACAGGAAGGTTAACACAGAATGGATTTCCTGTATAAAATGCTGAGTCATAGTTGTTTAACATGCGCACTAACAATGTCCAATTGAGAATTATTTATGGTACTGAAGGCCAATGGGTCACTGGCATGTGTAAGTGATAAAATGTATATAAATCGCAGTCTTCTGTTCAATAAAGGATTCTGTTTTGGAAGAAACTTTGTAGTATTACCAACTTCGACGACGACACTAGAGGATGCCCTCTCTGCTCTCAAAGAGCAAGAAAAATCTCATTCAGAGAATTTAAGGTCCAATCAATTTTTTCAAGTATCTATAGGCACAATTACAGCAATTTTGACACTTTCAAATTTTATTCTAAAATTTATTCTTCTAAGAATGCTATTTTTTCTTAATGTTATTTTATATTTCCTTTCAAAGGTATTCTGCATTTGTTGCTGAGAGAGGAACGCTAGCTAATAGTGCAGTGAAATTGTTGCCTCCAGACAAATTGGCATTCATCATTCAAGCAGAAAAATAAATTAAGTGCAACATTTAGGCCCTCTGCATTAGGTTGTTAAAAAAGAAAAAAGGGAAAACAAACATTACATCAACTATCAACTATAAAACTGAATAAATAGAAATTTCACCAGTACTTATACAGACATGTAATTCACTGTATCCTTAAAAGTATGAAGGCTTTTAATGATTTTGATAAGAACAACCAATGAACTTGACAGTTTTTGGATAGAAATACGCAGCCATGGTAAATTCTAAAAGCGATACCCATCCTTTTAATATTTCAATGTGGTATTTAAAACAACTGTTGGTAATATTGCTATTAAGGATTATTAAACATAGTCATGATTTTTGCTACATTTCTAGAGGACTCCATTACTGCTTTGCCTTGCCTTCCAAGAGTGTTTTTTTCCTAAAGGATTCAAGAGTGCTTATGCGTTTTAAGACGTAGAAAGAGGACTAAGATCATTTCACGCACCAGGAGAATGAGGCCATCTCTGCAGAGATGCAGAGTGTGTCAATCTTACTTTCCTCTAATATTGTAGGACAGAAAAGGGGATGGAAAACCTTGAACTTCCTTAAGTTCTCTACTGGCATATCTCTCACTTGGCAAAAGTCTTATCAGCATTCACTACAGAGCACACGCTCCTTGTCACTTGTACCCCATGAGCAACAGGTTCATTGACAGCCAGCAGGTTGTTGGACGTTTTGCAGCATATTAAGGTGTTTTGGTAAACTTCTATGGAAAAGGCTGTGCAATTTGCCACTAAGTCACATACTTTTGTACCCATCAGTACTCATTTTTCATCCATTACCACTCTGCCAGAGCCATTAACATTCTGTAAAATTTCCTCAATCCCCACACTGGATGAAGTTAATTTTGCCTCACTGGGAAGCTTTTTCACCTTTCCAGTCAACATCTTTCCTCCATTACCAATAAAAATCATTGTCACCCCACACACAAAATTACAGCTCTCCTCACAGCAAATTTCTGTTCTTGAAAACTGACCAGCTATTCCTTGTCAGAGTCAAGGACCTCCTTAATTCCTTGACTCCTATCCAGAGCTCTGATGTGCAAATGGACAGCAGTCAAGCTGATCCAACAAAGCTAGGGCTGGTACCACTCAGATATGGACTAAATGTATTAACTTGTAATTCTCCTCCACATTCTTCCTAAGTTCTGTCCTCCACAGTCTTTCCCCTATTATATATGACACTTTTCCAGGGCATTACTCCTTTATGCTTCTCAACACATCCTTGCAATCTTCTATGTCCTCCATATCTTTTTAGAGTTATATATCTGTGCTTCCCCTAGGGCATATTAACTCACCACAACAACCTGGGTTAAGCAACAACCATGTATTCCAGAGTGATTTGCCAAGCCCTGAAAGGGAAAAAAACCTGTATGATGCACTGGTAATACACAGGTCCACTGACCAGTAATGAACATGAGTCAGTGTGTCCAACCATTCTTGCACTTCACAGAGCTGGAACAGTCCCTGTTACTGCCCATAGAATAAACCAGAAAAGAGTAGGTGTTCTAAATATGCTTCTTAGTAACAACAACAATAATTCAATCTCTGAAAGCTTGGGTTAAAACTCTTTTCTGCCTATGACTCAGGGCAGGATCCATCCTTCTTTCCTATCAGAAAATAATTTTATGAACAGAGAACTCAAATGTAAGTAGCTCCATACAGTCTCTCTACCTGTCATCAGGTCATGCTCCAAGCTGAAGTTTAGCAAATAAGATAGTGTTGAGGCAAACTACAGGAGAGGGAAGAGAGGAGTGAAGGGGCAGTAGCTGAGCCATTGTCTCTCCAAAATGAAAAAATGAGCCAGAATTACTGCATCATGAGAGAAAAAATAACTTCATCTAGCAAGAGCATGTCTCTTTTCCAGTTCATTGTGGAGACCTGAATTAATTAAAAAAATAATAAAAGAGAAACTGGGCCAAAAGTGGTTTTAAAAATATGATACCCATCCTCCCCCTGCTCCAAAATCTGAAAGTGTATAGATTTGATTTGTTCCCTCCATCTGCTTCCCAAGATCTCTTACAGTGGGGCTATACTTGCAAAGTCCAGTCACATTTTACCAGGTCAGAAGTACTTATTAAATATTCAATATTCTTTAAAGGTAGCCAACAGGTGGGAAAGCTGTACCTACCAGAATGTAACATTAGTGTGCAAGGAATTTGAACGGATACCACATTTTTGCATGAAATAATTGCAAGAGACTTGCTGAGCTACAAAACTATGTTGATGCAAAAACAGTGTTGTGTTGTCCTGATGCTTTCACTGATTTTCATTTTTAACCTTATGTCACCATTCTAGTACTTTTTGCTGAAAACCCACCCTGGGAAATTTCTGATATGTGGAATATTGCAGACTTACTCTGTGTTTATTCTGCCTGTGCATAGATATAAACTCATACTTTGCAGAGGGATTCAGGAGTCAAATGAATAAAGTTCATTTGTTAATTTTTTCCTCTTTTGGTATCAGGCAACTTGACACAGACTGTACACAAGCTCCCTATATCAGGGCAAATATTACTTTGAACCAGTGTAGGTAGAACAAGTGTTAAGCTCACACTGCATCTGTACTGGAAATTTGCTATGCTTCTTTGAGCAGGAAGAGTCCTGTAATTTCCCTGCTTCAAGGTGATTATCCTGAAGTAATGTATTGTGAATGACAAATATTTAGTTGATGAATAATTTGAGTATTTTCCTTTGCATGTAAATCTGACCTTTATAATGAACATTACTGCATAAAAAAGGTTCTGCATAATCAAAACACTGTACAGTCAACATCTGTTATTCAAAAGACCTGAGGGGTAGGAAAAAAAAAAAAATCACAGTAAATAATTTGACCTAAATATGATTTCCTCTGTGATAAAAAGTGTACTTTTACTGTCTGACTTGCCAAATCCTTCATGCCTGAGTGTGACACTTTGTTAACAATTGTGCAATTTGCGTAACCTTTATGTTTAATGTTGTAACTAATTGTTATTCTTTAATAGTGTATACGTCATTTGTTACAGTGAACTGTGGATGCTGAAGACAGATGGACCACCAGATGGACCCTGCAAAGGATTGGTTAAAATGTCAGTGATAAGCTAACAAAATGAAACACAGTAGACTGAAGAGACTATACAGCTGAAAAGCCTGTCTACAGAAGGAGGTTTTGTATTATTTGCATTCATTAAAGTGCACTTCAGCTATGCTGTTTTGACATTTTTTTTGTTTTGTGACTTTTCAAAGCAGCCATAGCTTTCTTTCCTTCCCCAAATACTTGTTTGATAATACAGATCGGCAAGAGTGACCCCAGCTTTTAGAGGCAATCACTTTTGCCATCAAGGAATTTAACTACAGGTATAGTCAAACTCACAAGTGCAGCAATTCAGAACCTGAACAAAAAAATTGATGCACGCAGGAGTTGTATTGACCATAAAAGGAAGGATTGGTTGCTCCTGGTAAGATACCTCAACTTAGATTCCCTGTTTCTGGCTGTGCAGATGTTTTGCAACACTAATTACGATAACTTCTTTGGTCTACCCATGGAAATTTCATTAAATAAATGAAAAAGTCTTCAGTGGGATCAGAGTATTAGACACAATGTATAAACCTTCTAGTAAATCAGCAGGAGGGGGTAAGCTAAGAAAGACCCTAGGCAGAAGTAATGCTGCAAAACAGAAATTAATATTTCCTCATTTCATATGGTTCCTCATCAGTTGTTTGAGGAAAGTAGATTTTCCACAAAACATAGGAAAAATCCAACAATTTCTTGCAATCCTGGCTGTGATTCTTTACCGATGCCATATGTCTGATCTATCTGTGCCTTCATAAGGCATATTTTTATGTTCCCAAGCACAAATCAACTGTCCCCAGAGAAACATGAAACCCTCATTTTTACTGCATTACTAGATACCTAGCAGCTACCATGAGTATTGCCACGCAAGTGAATCAGGAAATGAAAAACTATGGGAAATTTGGGAATTGTGGTAATTCTCCATTTTGCTGTGACTCAAAGCAATCCCCAGCGTTAAACAAACAGTTGAAGTAGAGTTCTTTACTTTTAATTTTTCTTGCTTTACATTCAGAAGAATTTGAAATCAGAATTGTTTTTACCAAAAATGTTTTTAAACTGGGAAAAACCCCACAATACTCTACCACGTTTGTCATTTGATCTAACAAAGTCAAGGCAAATAAAACTGAGAAGCCATTTCAAAGCAGGACACTAAGGAAGCTAACCTTATGGGTATCTTATCCAGGGATGCACTGTTACTTCATGTGTCCTGAGATCTTTAAGTATTTTTAAGAGGCATGATATATCTACAAAATTAATATGTTGAATAATGGGGCAAAATATGTTAGACAGTAGTTTAAAAGAGAGAATAGCTGTAAAATTCCTTTTTGTTAAAAAGCACCATTAATCAATCTGACATTTTCTACCAGTAAACAATAAAGCACAGAGTGAAGTTACATGCACACATGTTCATTGTCATCAAAATGATGGAGGGTTGCAAAAATGCTAATAGAAGACTGGGAAAAATCTGGCAACATAAAATATGTATCGCTCTCTGTCCAAATATATTGAAGCCCAAAACAATGGAGAGGGTTTCTTTACAATTTAAACCAATTATTACTCTCTAAACACTGACATTCTCATTTTCCATATATTGCATTTACATATTGCTCCTTTGGCTTTTTGTACTTAAGTTGTCATCATTTTTCATTACATGCTACATTCCAGTTTAAATAATTTTACAGTTACCTTATATGGCAGGTATTTTTATTGCCATCCAGTAACTAAAACAACTGAGGTTAAATCCAATGACATCAGGAATGCTTTCTAATGCAAAACTGCATTTTTCTCAGAAATACAAAAGTAGGTTCAGGAACAGAGGTTTAAACTCCAAAGTCTGTCAAATCATACTCTCAAACAGAACACAAAGGTATTTGCCATGGCTTTGAATATACCCATGAAAGTTTACAGCACCAACCTCCACTGATTTGGTGACCATCAGAATGCCATGTGGGTATGGCCCCAATTTGTCAGTATTCAGCTGAAAAGCAACCTTGAGCAGCTCCCTGCTTCTATCTGCTCATTCCCACCCACAAACCTGCAACAAAGAAGATAAACATTTTTAAAGTGTTCCTCATTTGATTCTCTGACCCACCTGAAAGTCCTGATCTGTAATGGGACGGATGAAATGATAGTAAACTGGGGCATGGGGCAAGAACTTCTTTTATGGTCTTACAGCATTGCCATTCTAGAGGATACCTCAGGAAGTCTTGTTATGGTGAGGCAAGAGCAGGACACTATGCCTTTTCACAAAGAAGTAAGTGTTATAGAATACCTCTTCAGATATCTTAATAACATCTCAATTTCATTTGTTCAATCTTACCAAAGTGACTTCAACCAAGTCCTTATCTCAAAAGACCTTCTAGAAGATTTGCTAATTGTTAGTATTCAAAATTATCAAAGTAGACTCCCCATATTTCATTTGCCATACCTGAGATTAATTCAAACCTATAGGATTATGCCACAGTATAGATTATATTTTTCACTGAATGTAGTTTGAAGTTATTGGCTTCAATCAGTTTTCTGGCATCTCATAATTCTCAGTTAAATAGAAAATGCAAGAAACTGATTTTCAATCGGCAAATCAGTCATATTAGAGGAACTAATAGGATTTGAATATGACTCATGAATTGCAGTTTGAAGTTCTTGATTGCTGTCTTAAGTGTCAGATATTTTTGAAGCAGAAAAGGAATTAAAAAATTGAAAGTCCTCTAATCACAGCTTCTTCTGGAGAAATACCGAGGGAAAGTTTAGTATGGTGTGAAGATTACATATTATCTCTTAAGTACACAATGGAAACATTTGAAAAAAGTCACAAAACGATTTATGACAAAAACATAGTGCAGCCTTATAGCAATAAACAGAAACAGTACAGATTGATACTGCAGAATTATGGCAATAATAACTTGACTTTTCTCTCACGTCTTAAAAAATACTTAACAGTGACAAACATCCTAGTTTTTCTCTGTTTACATACATGGGCATGGGAAAAGTTACTGAAAAACTGTGTATATACATGTTCATGTAACTCATACAAAATCATCCACCATGGATCCAATTTACTGTACTGGCAACGACTGTGGGCAGCAGCTGTGTGTAGTCACTGATACCATGACATACTATTAGGGTATATAATGCCATACATCACAAAAATGATTTCCTAGTCAGCCAGAAAAAGGATAACAGTTTGAGAGATGCATAATCTACGTATACCCTAGTGGTATATGCAAAGATGATTGTACTTCAGTTGCAGATTTTGAAAATATAAACCCTTACAATAAATTTGTCACACTTCATTAGTTAAGACAATTATAGATTCAGCTTTCAGACAACAAAGAGTTACTATATTTGAAGATCCAGAGACCAAAAAACTTAAAATAAGTAACACTTGAATATTCCTGATTGTTTTCTGTGACATCTTAACAGTAACAACTGCATTTTCATTTTTTCTGATCTTTCATAGTCTAAAATAAAAAAATCCTCAGAAGACACATCAAAGCAATTCTGTCCTGGAGAAAGTTAATGTTCATTTTCATACCCATTTCTATCAGCAAAGACGCCATACTATGTAAGCCACAACTGGATCTTGGCTGCATAGCATCAATAGGAGCATTGTTTTGGTGCTCTAAAGCAGAGATACAATTTAAAACCTGATTTGGTTCAAAAAAAACATTAAATGCACATAGGCGTTTTTTGATAATATGATCTAGATTTTTATGGAAATTATATTCTAGATCTGACTTGTATGAAAATAGAAATGAACCTCACTAGTAGCGGGATTTACAAAAAGCTTAGCTTTAGGTCTGAATATTGAACCAAATCCACAATTTTCAGGAATTCAACCCATTATGTCACTTCTTTCTTTCCCCAGAGCACACACTTCCTTTATAACCATAAACTCTTCCAAAGCAGTTACCTACCACCTGCAAATGACCAATGTATATATAAGGTGCTTAAATGATATGAGCAGTTTGTCAGGAACAGTGGAAGAATAGAACACCAGGTGATATGACACCAGAGAGGACTTTTTGCACAAACATAGGTAGTAAAAGTGCCAAGACTGAAGTGTAGTTAAGAACATAAGATTAACAGGATACTTCTAGCAAGAGGCAGTAAGAACATAAATTCCTACAGGCACAAACTATTAGCAATATGCAACCTTTTCTATTGCAAATTAGAACTCATATGAAGCATTAATGAATGTATAAATACCTGGGAAAAACTGAAATCCAAAATATAAAGAGCATGCAACACAGAAATCCATGGAACAGCTTATTTTGCCCTAGTAAACAATTTTTCCTCGACTCTGACTCTACAAAAGGCCAAGTGGAAGAGCCAGCTGCCCTTCAAACCCGTAGCAGGACAATACTGAAATATGAGAATGCATCTCCTGTGCAAGATCTAGGCTCAGATCCCTCAACAAGGTTTTGTTGCTCTTTCCAGTCATATCTCTGACCTCTTTTTTGTGAACTTGCATTGGTGTTTAATACACATCACTTATCTCAGTAAAAATCTACTTTGTGCACTCAGAATAAAAATCTCATTGCTTCCCTCTACGAGCCATTAACCCAAACAAACATCTGGGCATTCTTCCATTGTAAAATAATACTTTGGTAATTTCTGAGGTTGCTAGAGGTTTTTGCATCTTAAATGTATAAATCTGGGAGCAGGACTAGTCAGAAGAGTTAGTCAGTCATGCTGGCTGCAGGCTGACCCCCACAGATCAGTAAAGGGTGCAGTAAAGACATTGCTTCTAAAGAAAATCACTGTACTAGTTTTCTTTTCTAATCCTCAGAAAATGCTACAAGTTCTGCCACTTCTATGAAGTGGCAAATTAAAAATTTGTAGCCTCAGATTAAAGCCTTCCTCTCATGTTTGATAACATCTCTAAACATGTATAGAATTTTAGACTGTGTCTCTAAAAAAAAAGTATCAATGGCATTGCTATCTTTTTCATTAGCTCATAAGATGAAATAAAATTCCATGGAGAGCTCTACATTTACAGTTAGTCTAATTCTTTGAATGGAAATTTAGTAAGGCTTTCACAAAGCCCAGCAGAAAAAATATGATGAAGTCAGTGTATCATAGTACAGCTCCTGCCTGGGTTGGGAAATTAAAACTGGATACTAAGACACTGGTTTTTCCTTACAAATATCAATTATTCTTAATGTTAATTATTTATTACACATAAATAGTAGTACATGCAGGTTACAAACACGGTAAGGTCCATTGTATGAGGTAGTGCACAAACACAAAGGAAAAAGTAATTCTGTCCTGAAGAGCTTCGTAACATGCACATACAGGTGGTATTTTTCAGATGGAAGGGAGTGGACACATGTCCCACTTCAAACTGTATATTGTACCAAACTCAAGCTAATGAACTCTATTGAAGTTTTTTTAAAAACACACCCAGATCGGA
>VXAU01000760.1:2767601-2798274 GCA_013399695.1 Formicarius rufipectus
AAAAAACCAAAACACACACACACACACACACAAAAACTAAACAAAAACCAAACAACACCTTCTTAATGCATGCCTTTAGACAGGGAATTGACACATCTTGCATACCCTGAATGGCCAGAGTAGAAAAAACATGGCAAAAAAATTGGAACTGCCAAGCTGAGTTCCTCAAGTTCATTTAGCAAGGCAGTAGCAGTCACAAATAAAGCCAGCCTTTGGTGTCTTCCCACCATGCCAAGCTGCCACTGCTGTATAGCAAGATTGAAGCAACATTAAGGAGAAGCACTTCACAGCAGTTTAACAGTGCTGGTTCCTGGACACATGACCTCGTGGTCTCAGACTGCAGAAAGGGTATTCTTGTCCTCCTTGTAGCCTATTCGGAAACTAATGGGGAACCTACCACCAACTGTCTGCCCATGGACCATGTTTTTCTGCAGAAGAAAATACAGGTACACAGAAGAACACAATGTCACTTGTTCTGCTCACGTCACTTAAGCTGAGACACAGCCAAGGTGCCCTCAGTGATAGGATGAGGTGCAACCACTGGAATACTCTTTTCCCTTTCTATAGACTCTCCGCAACTCATGGGAGTGCTTGCCTCTGCACAGATTATACAGACAAATATGTTACCATTTTTAAATACAAACTGAAAAGATTTGTCTCATACTCCCAGGATGCTTTAAACAAGTGCTTATGGATTATAAAACAGAAGGTCCTTCAAATTCAATATCCTACCTCCAACAGCTGCCAGGTACAGACTCCAAAAAGAGCTTAAGAATCAGGACAATCAAAGTGTGATCTTTTCCTCATTAGGGACATTTTGCAATCCACTGGAAAGATCTCTGCACTGCACCATGATTACTGAAGGTTATCAATAGCTAATTTATTTTTTTCTTTTAAGCTCATTACGTCTTGTCTCTACTATGATGATGAGCTCCAAGATTTAATTACCTGGTGTGCATAAGTAGTACTTTCTTTGAGTAGTGAAATCTGATACCCAGTCATATCATTGATCAGTTCTTTATCCTCAATATTGTGAGAAATAGCAAATAATCACCCTCTCCTATTCACCTTCTCTGAGTACAATACCAGATCATTCACTGAGATTTCCATTACTTTAAAGTTCAACTATCATCATAACTCAGGGTGAAAGCATTTTTTTCAAAGTTTTCTCATGCCAGAAACATTCACAATGATTTTTAATATCCTTTGTGAGATTGCCTCTGCATATATTTGTAATTCACACATTTGGGCTTTTATTAAAAATAGCTAAACCATTCCATCTGCATAACACGGATACAGACTAGTTTTAGCTCCCATTCATTATTAACAGATAGAACTCAGATAGAACATTCATGTGAACTTTCTTATTCACTTCTGCATGTGCCTCTTCAGCTTTTTTACTGGAAAAACTCCACCAACCCAAAAAAACTAATTCAAGAACAATAGTTTTAGATTTGTGTTCAAGAACTTCAATGCTCCTTGAAAAAATTCAATTTTTATAACTGCAAATACATATAGATGTTTGTGGTCTCAGTTCTGTTTCTCTTGTTCTTTAGATCTTAATATGCCAAGATTAGGAAGAGGGTGCTGTCCTGACAGCTTCAGCATCAGAGTCATCAAGCATAAGAAAAAAATAATCTGCTGGCCCTGAGAAAACCTAAACAACCCAGCCATCACCTTCATCAAGTTCCAAACCTCAAGTGAGGCTTAAAAATTCAGCTTGATGAGACATACTAATAGTGAATATTCTGACAAAGCATTTTTTCCCCATGAGAAAAAGCCGATGAGTTGAAAGGAAAACATTTCATGAAAATATTGATATATTTTTTTGGGGAAATAGATCCTTAGCCCCGTTAGGATATTAAATCCAAGACCAACAATACATCTGACCACTAGAGTATCATGCAGTTTCTAACTAACCCACATTTCTCAAGCTGATTGACTGAAAAACTAGACCTGTTTTGCATATCCCAGCAATTATCCACTCATCCTATTAACTACTCTTGAACCATTTATTCCCTCTTCTGGCAGAACTCTACCACTTTATACAAATAAATATTAACCCAGAGAAAGAACAGCTCCAGATGTAGTTCAAGAAGGGACACTGAGGTTGACGTTCATACTCCATGAAGGCTCATTTGTATCCACCAGCTGAAACAGCCTCAGGAACTCAGCCCCTCGTCTTAGACTTTGGCAACCCTGGGTAAAAGTGTCAGGGCAACCAGACCAAACAAGGATTTGGAGTTCAGTCTCTGTGATCCCAAGGGACTGACTTGTCCCTCAGGGCTGTCTCCTTAGAAACTGAGGCAGGATGGGGATAAAAAGGGAAGTGATATCAGGAAACATTCAGTGAAATAGAAAGTTTGTGAAGAATGGAGGAAAGGACATTCTCCTAGGGGAAGTTCTGTATTCCTTGGGGGCACTGGAATTTGAAATCAAATGTTCACAGCCTGATTTGATTTCAACTTTGTGCTCAGGCACTTGTTTGAAAGAATCCATAACAAACTGACTCCTGTTGGGCTCACTCAGGTCATGTCCTAAGACTGATTCCTTTATTTTGTGGCTTAGTCTGAACATTTTCAGATTTCAGTGAGATTCTCAGGCAGCTCCTTGAGAAGCTCTAAGCTCTTTGAACACACTGCAGTCAACAAAAGCAAAGGCACTCAGTATCTCTCAGAAACAGGCTCTTAAACATTAAGGGCTGCAATCATTTCAAAGCATCAGGGAGTTATGTACTTAGTTCACCTGCATATTGATGCAGAACATAGATATTAAGTATAAGGCAGCTAAAGGCAATTATTCTGATCATTAAAAAAACAAATCAGAATAACTTTGAATTTTGTAGAGAGACAATCACAGAATTAGTCACCTTCCCATTTTCAAGGAGACTTGTATATTTTGAAGCTCTAAATACTAACCTTCAGCTACTTTGTGCAATGCTTAAAGCACACAAGTTTTGTTTAGAAAAAACCTGATGTGATTGCACATACCAAGAGAAAATATTATAAAATGTTAAACAGTATTGCAATGACAATTTTTTTTTTCCATAGGATTAAGGAACAAATTCTTACAGAAAGCAAACCCTGTTTTTCAGGACAAATAGTATTAAAGAGGAAGACAAAATCTTGGCCTTAAACATACCTCTTTTCAGATGTCCTTTTACAATCATCTTTAATGATGAAACTTATTTACCCAACTACATCCTTCCTTAGGTACTTAGGTGGTCCTCCTTTCAGTTCCTTTAGAACCAATACTGAGCTCCACACAGGGGAACAAAGCTGCAGTGAGGAAGGTGACCCCAGAAACCATCTACTGAATCAAAGGTTAAAAATCTGTTTTACCCATCAGGGAACATTAGACAGGACAAAGCTGTCCACTCTCAGCGATGTTATGATGACCTTCCCAGGGTTAAGTGACCTGTACCAGATGCGGATCTGACTAGTTATTGACTTAAGACAGGGCTCATAGTGTACAATTCATGTCACTTTGCTGTGGCAGGCTTGAGTGAGAGTGACATGCCCCAAACCTTATTTTCCCCTCTTTCACATATTAGATTGGAGGGCAGCAGAAGGAAAGGGGTAGATAAAGCCATGGTCTGCCACTGAAACTCAGCTGAAAGCCTGGCTCTCTCATGTGATAGTTATCTAATTGATTCAAATGTCACCTTCTTATACAGAGCTTGTAGCTTTCCCAGACAGACTGTTAAAGTCTCCTCTCTCATTTATATTTTTCAGAGGCTTTTCTTCTGGTATATGAAAGGAGTAAAGTATTATACAAATTATCTCACTAAATTATTCTCTTTAAATGTCTGCCTTCCTTTTCATGTTTGTCTCTGACCTACTGTCGATCCCATTTACATGAAAAAATTACTGGAGCACTTCTCCTATATCAGCATTCATTAGCTGCTCCAAGTGCCTGGCACACAACAGGGGTTTTGCCTACTATGCAGTTTGAGGATGTTCCTGTCAGAAATAGGAGCAGATAATGAGGAAAGAACACAAATTATACAGTTTTCATCACCACTGCTTTGTTTACTTCAGCAAGCAGTAATGGGGAAACCTTTTCATATGCCAGCTTTTCTCCTGCAGTTTGTGCAGTCAAAGGCACTTTTAGGCCCCTCTTCTTCCTTTTCTGCTATTGTTTATTGGCCTTCTCCCATCCTGTAATCACACACAGCAAGGTGCTCTGAGAAGCAAAGTATAAACTCAGGATTCCCGGAAGTCTCTACAGATTCAGGTCATCTGACTGGCAGAATTATTCAGTAAATTTCTCTACAAATGACACATATCCTTTCACCCACCGGCCTGTGGCTCTGCTGCAGGGACTTAGACAGCAGTCTTCTCTAGTTGAAATATTTGAAATTTAGAAAAATTTCCAAATGAATTTTTTCTGAATTGAAAGATTTAATTTTCTTACTGTATTTCCTGTGTTTGCCTCCCTTTTATGCCAGCTTTCACTTCAAGGCTCACTTTACTATGATTTTATCCTGCTGTGGCTCTAGAATAATTTTTTTTATTTGTCATTATGATTTGACTATATTTTACACGTCATATAGCTATACATCTATACAACCTTATCCAAAAATAGGATAAATTTCTGATGAAAAAACTAGCCTGGGGAAAAAAACCAACTTGTGTAGGGAAATAGAGAAGGCTGAAGAAAATACATACACATACTTCTGGGAAGGCTCAGAAGGAGATACACAATCTGCTCGGCTGTTTCTGCTAGAGAGGAGACAAGGAAAAAACAGGTATCCAAGGAAGCAATTGTGCCACTAGTCTTTTAAATTTCCTTTTATCCTCCTCAGCGTGCTGGGGAGAAACTAAGACTCTTTCAGGAAAAAAGGTAAAGTGATTCTGTATCATTAGCTCTTGGTTTCCACCTTTCTCACACATTTGCATTGATACCTAAGCTTTCACTGTGAAGAGAAATCCTGACACACACAAAGCTGTGTCAGGGCTACCCTGTGGCTGTTCACAGCAAGGTCAGAGCAGCAATTTAACTTGTTTAATAGTCGGTTCTTAATTGGAAAACTATATACTGTGACACTCTGAAGTAAGCAAGTTAATCACCACACTGGTGGTGCACAGCACAGAGCAGGTCCCGCTGAGAAGGCAAACTGCAGCCCTGAAACACAAAGTAAGCAAAGAAACAGAAGGCAGACCCAGGCATTGCAAAAGGATTTCTGTGCCGCTGCAGCTTGGGACTGTCAGATGTCTGTGACTTGTTGAGGTCAGTGGGAACTGTGTAAGGATTACAGATCAGCAGGCCTTTAAAAGAATTGCAGCTTTCCTACAACAAAGTCTTGCACCCTTTAGGAGTGTCATATCAAAATATAATTCAGTGTTTGACTCTCATTTGCCTACCCTGTGCATAATCCATACCGGTAGGTTATCACCGCCTGACACCTCCAAGCCCTCTATTTTACAAAACTTTGCATTCCTTATGGAGTTGCTTCACCCCTCCTGTTCTCTACTCCTCTCTTCTAATTTTTTCTTTCTAGAACAGAGTAAGAATGTCACAGATAATATGCCCAAAAAATTTACCTAATCAAACTGTTCTCCTAGTACCAACCAGTTCAATTTTTTTATATTCCTTTAAAATAATACTCTTAACCTTTTGTAGATTCATTCCAACACCCTGATTTCAGAGTGATTATCAGTTTGAAAATTAGCCTTACTTACTGTGCTTTGTACACTGATAAGGAAAGTTGACAGGTGCATCAGCATCAGGTATTCAAGGGCTTCTGTGATTAAACACTCAAGTTCACATCAGAGCAGATGAAAGGATTTAAAGACTTAAATGCTTAATTTTTTTATTTTTTTTTTACTCCTAATGAACTAACTTTAAATATTTAATGATTCTTAGAAAGCTTTTGAGGAGGTAGTTTTTTTAATGGTACTTTAAGAAAAAAATGCCCAAAGTAATCCACTTCTATTCCATTTTCTGGTTGACTTCTTTGCTTTATTGGAATCGACCACTTACATACCCAAAGAAAAGTTTGGATAAAGGTTATTTAGGCTCTAAAAATAATGTTAGGTAAAAACTAAAATTGGGATTTCCAGGTTTCCTTGAAGGAATGTCCTTAATGGTAAAAATAATATAGCTGTGTATTGTTCATTGGTAATGGAGACAAATAAGAAATAAAAAAATATAAGTGAAGCTATTTGGAAAAATATTCTCTCTTGTTTATCATTGACTTCCCTAGTTACACTACATTAAATAATAGTGTAACTCTTCATCATTCACTGTAAGCTTAGACATTTTCTTTGATCCATTCTCAATTCTAAGGCATCACTTGATGGACTGGAAAGTGATTTGTCCTCCTCCTGTGCTAAGTTATTGCACCTGCAAACATGAAGATAGGATCTAACCTGAATCCTAAAAACCATGGAAATGATTCACCAATTTCCATGATTTTAAAGACTGCAGCCTTCCAGTGCAATATCAGATATCTGTTAGGTTGAGAATGTTTTTTAAGACAGGTAAAAATCCTGACACTGGTGCATGTTCTGAGACCTTGGTGCCAGTACCAAATATGAACAGTAATTTCCTTGTAGAACAGTATTTCTAGATAAGCCAAGTTATCAGCTTATATCATCTTAATGCTACCAAGCAGCCGGAGAGCCTATATATGAGACACATTCATTTTTATGCATGACAACCTCTTAAAAATAAAAATACATAATAAAACAAACTTGTATGCTGAAACTGATGCTCAAATTATTCTCAGACTGAAGCTTCAACTAAAGTAACCTATTACCCACGTCTTTCTGCTGCAGAATGCCTCACTGAAACCACCAGTGCTCCCTTTCTCCCAGTTTTAAAAGGAATTTGAGCAGTGAAAACCATGATTTGATAATATTGTATATAAAGATGGAATAAAAAGTAATAAATGTTGCAAAAGTTGACAACAGCCACTCCTCAGAATGTAAGTAGACACACATTTAGTTAGGTAGGATAAGCCTGCTTTCCTTCAGTCACTGATTTTACAAACCAAACAAGACAAGAAACAACCAAAGCCCATGCACAGAACCTGCCTGGAACTTCTGGAGGTTACATCTGGTCTGAAAACTCTGGGCCTTTCTCTCAAGATAGCAAGACCCAGATGCCAGCTAATGGAGAAAGCAGAAGGTTTGGCCCACAGAAAACCTTCTGTGAGGACAGGGGTGTCACCCACTCTCCCTCCTGCTGGTACTGCCCAATGTGGTGCACACACGTGGCACCGTGATCAATGATTCCCTCTCCGTGCTGCAGCTGGTTCACTCCCAGGCTGGACAGGAGAGAGCATTTCACACGGTGCAATGTAGCCCATGCCAATTGTGTTATGCCACTAGAAAAACACAGCAGATGGGCCAGAGCATCTGCTTTGCAGCACACATACAGCATAGCTTCATTTTGGTGTACTTGTGCTCTTTAGGTCTCCTCCTTGGGTTTACAAGAAGCTTTGAGTTGTGCTGGTTATTGTGCTTCTTGAGAACCCAGCACCAGAATCTGCACAAACTTTTCCGACTACCTGCAGTCCTGTCTCAAGTCCAGTTCAGACAGAAAAAAGAATTAGAGGATAAAAACACAATAGAAAGAGCACCCAGGCTTTGAAAGAAGCAGCAGCACTCATGAGGCACATAATTACATTCCTCACATAATTACTTTTCTTTCATAGTTTCTCATCTTTTCAATAAAATAAAGGGTATGCATTCAGCCAGAGTAATTAGATTTCATTTAATGAAACATTAGAGTTTAACTTTGAAGGGGAAAGAATAGAAGTGTGGCAAGAAAGAAACACCAGCTGCTTTTGCAAATGCAAAATCAAACACACAATAGTAGCTCAACATTTTTTGAAGCTCCACTCCACCAAGAGTTCCAGACCCTCGGGAGTCATGCCCACCATCTCCCACAGACATTCAGGAGTTGTCACTGACTGCCCTCAAGTTTTCATCTGTTGATAGACCTGGAAAATTGTGTTCATCAAAAGGAACCTACAAATGCAAAGACAAAGAAACTGTGTGCCACAGGTCATCAGTCAATCTAATTATTTGGCTGAGACCATGCAACATTTCAGCAGGAAAGAAGTGTTTAATTAGGCCTGCATGAACATGATAACAAGAAGTACTATGGAATTAAAACAAATACCATGTATAGGTATATTTCCATAACAAAAAGCAATTTCAACAGTACAGGTAATTTTTCAAAATGCTACCACCTACATAAAAAATAAAGGAAGTAAAATTATACTCCAGAAATGTATTTTTTTTCCCTGGACTATGCCTGGAAAAGTCTGCAAGAGCTGTGGATCTATGGTCAAGTCACTCCAGGAGCTCTTGGAGTCAAGTAATAGGGAAGGGGCCAGAGAAACTGAAGAAAGAAGGCAGCAGGAATCAAGTCCTGAAGCAATTTCATGTTCACATCTCAAAAACCTATGGGAAAAAGTGTGGCAAAGATCCAGCCAGATTAATTGGGCTGGTGGCCAACTTTGGCCCACAGGCTGTAGGTTACTCATTCTCACTCTAAACTACAGGGAAATAAAATACGAATCTTCTCTTGGCTTTCCAGTTTTCAGGCTCAAAGACTGGATTTTAACTCTAACTTCAGTATCTTCCAAACCACAAGGCATCCTCCTAGGGAATGATACCTTTCCTCAGCATTCCTTGGTATCCCAGCCCCAATTCTCTTACTGTAGTTATTAGGTTGAAGAACTTGTTGTGGTTCCTATCTTCAAAGTCTCTCTGATTATTTGATTCCCTATCCTGCTGCCTGCCCCTCCTCTCTCTCATTTCTCAAGGTCAGACCTGACTCTGTAAGCAGTGCACAAATGAGTGACAACTTGTGAATTCAAACCTGCTTATTTTTGTTTTGTTCTCAACAACAAAGTACCTTGCTCTGAGATAAAGTCAGGCCCTGAGATGACAGAAAATAGTTCACAACAGATGGAGGACCTACAAAAGGAGAGAGGGGACCTGAGAATACAGGTCTTTGTCTTGATTTTCTTAGCAGGTAACCCCACCCTCAGAGGAGCTACCCTCGACTTACACTTGTGCAAAAAAACTTGGATCCTTTAGGCACTGCCAAGTTCCAATAAGCAAAGACAGATGAGGTGCTCAGAAGCAACAGCATTTTCTATGTGCAGTATCCAAGCAACCCAATAAGGAACACCAACTGTGCTGCTTTTAATACACAAATATTGCAAAGGTAGGAAAGAAAAGGAGGTGGGGGGGGGGGGAAGGCTGGCAGAGACACTGGACTCCCACTTGAAGCAGGAGTCTACTCAAAGGGAATGATGTAGCCAATCCAACTACATAAGACAAGATCAAAGTGTAAGAGACCCAAAGGAATACCTGAATGCACTTGATAAACAGATGACCAACTCCAAAAGTAAACATCCACAAAAATACAGATATAAGCAACACATTCATTGCTTGTTTATAGAAGAAAGTCTGTGTTTTATTCTCCATGTGCCAGCATTACCAAGAAGGTGTTTTCTGGAAGCCAAACATATTGAGGAGAAGAATGCACCAACTGAAACAGAGACTAACTAGTCTGAATCCTCTGAGACTGAATCCTTCCTTCCCATTATTGTGGCTACCATTGCAGGCACAGGACCAGCAATCCTGGGCTCAAGCTCCATTTTCACTCATTTGTCCTTCTCTTGTGTTCACAGATTTCTGCAGGGATTATGGATGTTTCATACTCATACAAAACATGAATATTTTTAAGTAGTGCAAAAATTAGGGTTGTTCAACATTCAAAATACAAAAAAGGCTTCTCTCAAGTATTGACTTCATAAAGATACCTTTAAGTTCCTCATGTTAAATTAGAATTGTGCAGCCATGTTCTGTCTAGGTTACCCACACCTTAAAATACACAGTACTTTACTATTGCAGAATGTTTGTTATTTCCCTTTGATCATCCTTAGCTTTTAGTGTCAATTATGCACAGCTCCAAATGACACAGTTGTCATAGGAGACAGATATAGTCATGATTTCACTTCAAATGATTTTTTCCTATATAGTACATAGAAATTATTTGGAGCATATAGGTTTAGTATGCAAGTGGTACAGCTACAGAAATAGAGGAAAAGATCATAATTTCTGGGAGCAACAAAAAAGAGAATCGCATTTTATAAGAACTATTTATAAACTGTGCCTTCTCATATTTTTAAAGGGATCATATAATCTGATCACCGAAGAGAGAAGAGGCAAAGACTACTATGCCAGGTTGGACTTGCTATCTGTTATGTCTGATGTTGCATGCAAAGCAATCAAACCTTCATGATTAAAACAGGAATTCCTCATCTTCTAAAAAAGCCAACCAAATGCTCAGATCCTACTGTAGGTCTCAATGCACCAAGTCATTAGGGAAAAAATTATGTTCTACCTTTGAGATAATAGAACTAGATTGGATTTTGGACCATTTAAATGATGTCAATACTTTACTCTGATCCTTGAGCTACTTCTTAATAGGTTATAATTCATCCATTTCCCCCTCCTATCCTTCTGTTTCCAAAACATCAGCTCTTTGGAGCTTAGCAGTCACTGAAATGAAATGTGACTGGAAGATAATGCAAAAACACTCTCCTTTCTGGTCTGAAAGATCTTTCCCATGTAGGCCAATTTTGGTAATCCAGAAAATTTAGTTCCTGGTCTCAGATCTTCCAGAATCACTGTTGCACAATAGAATCCGATGTCCCAGCTGTTACTGTGCCCTTTCTTCAAATCCTAAAAATTGTATTTTTCTTATGGGACAAGCAGTTTACTGAAGGAAATCAGTAAGTAATTACCTACGGTCTACTGTGCCAAAATCTCATGGTGAAGGCCTGGAAAACTTCCCAGGCATGAAAACAAAAGCATTTCCCTCATAATAGGGTGGAACATTTGTCACCAAGGCTCCTCATTTCCTCTAACCAGGTTTCAAGTCAAAAGGTGTCAGTTTGACACCATATGCAAAGCTGCTAGTTACCTAGATTGGGAGTTAGCACCTTCATTCCCTACAGACACAAGAAGTACACAAAGGTTAGAACAGATGGTGGGAAAGTCAGGAAACATATGCTTTTATTTGGACACCTCCACACTAAAGAATGAAAGAAACCACCTTTCTTGTATTCTCTGTCTGTTGATACCACTCTTTGTTTCATATGGGTTCAAGTTTGGCAGACAAAGGGAGTTCATTCTTCTTACAACCCTGCTTTTCACCAAGTACACTTGTTCCACCCCTTGAAGCAAACTGAGCAAGCCCTACCCATTCTCTGCTCATTTCCATCATCCTTGGGAGGATGTAACAGGCAACCAGGGAGGGATCTCTGCAGTTATGTGCAGTGCTGCATCAAACTCCCCAGCAGCTTTGCAAAAGCATGAACAGGAAAAGCTAGAGCAGACAAACCAGCAATTTTGCCAGTTATTGCTTTGAGTTATAACTGCTCAAACAGGAATATATAGAGAGGCCCAAAGACACATAAGCCTTCTACCAGCACAGTAGTAATGCAGTTAGTGAAGGGAGATTTCCATTTTTGTCAATCATAAATGCTTTCCCTTGAATGAGATGAAAAATTTTTTTTTAAAAAATGTGGATTTGAACTAGAAATTATTATTCTGGACTGATCACTTTTGGTCTGCTCTTGTAAAATTTCAGCATTTCATTGAACTATCAGTCACTCAATGACTGTATGACTTTGACTTAAGATATCACAGAACTTTACAGAAATCATAGCAAAACTGCTCCAATATTCCTCTGCATGAGCACCTTTGTACAGATTCTGGTCTCTTTACAATACACTAAAGCCTGTGATATGTCACCCTTCCTCTCACCCGTGGAAGGAAAATAAAATACAGTAGGGTCAAAGATCATTATCACCATAATACATTGCAGCTAATTCCACTCTGTTTCCACCTCTGGAGGCAGAAAGACAAAGGTAGAAGCATTATATCCTAAATGTACAAGGATCAAACAACAAAATGGCATATTTTAGATGAAAAGATAGGGAAGGATAAAGGTGTCCCTAAAGGACTACAGCATTTCCACTGACCATAATATCATCATCACGACTAGACTTTGCAAACGAAGATTTGGGAGGGCTCTGCCCACGTGGAGTGGGTGAATCCCTGAAGCCTGCGCAGTGGATTTTTTAGGTGAGTCAGAGCGTGCGCAGAACTGGCCGCACCCTTTACTCCTGAGGTTCATCTGCCAGGGCCTTGTAAGCTTGGACAGTGACAGCGAGGTCCTCAGGATGTAGGTTTGGTTAGAGTATCCCTCTTAGATAGATGGCCTGACAGGGCTAAGCAAGCTCCATCTGCCCGGGTTTGGAGTTAGAGTTGTCCTTCTCCTAGCATGGCTGCCAGGCGGCTGACGAGCCCATCCTGCCCGAGGACACACTTTGTCTGACCCTTCAGTTGAGACCTGTCCAGCATGGGAGACCTGACCGCAGGCATAAACCACCACCAGTATAGCTCACAACCTCATAAGGGCACGTAAGCTTCTCCCCCACAACACGGGGGTGTCCGTGGAGAAGACGACGACGACACCACGGTTTTCACCCGGTGTCCACCCAAACCTCCAGGCCCCCCCTTTCCCAGAGGGAAAGGAAAAAGGTGAAAAGGCAAAAAACAGCAGAAATATAATGGCAAAACAAACTTAGAGTAGCTAAGTAGTTATATTACTAACAAGAGAAGAACTAAAACTAAAGGTAATAAAACTAAAAAGTAAGAAATAAATCAGTCCCAAGAACACCCCTCTCCTCCTACTCCTCCCTCCGTCCAGCAGTTTGAGAGTGCAGGGAATGGGAGTTTTGCAGGTGGTTGTTGTTGTTGCTATTGCTCTTGTCCTGTGTGTCACTCCATGGGGTGCAGTTGGGTCTCTGCATCCCAATGATCTCCTTGGGCTGCAGGGGGACAACCTGCTCAACCGCAGTCTTCACCATGGTCTGCATGGGAGCCACAGCTCTGAGTCCTTCACCTGCTCCCATGGGTTCCCTCCCACAGGAGACCATCCTCGATAGACTGTCCAACAGTCTACCCCCTAGGCAACACTTCTACTGGGGGAAAAAACCTGCTCCAGGTGGGTCTCCTTCTCCAAGAGTCATGGTCACAAGTCTCTTCCAGGATCTCGCTCCATCCTGGGCCTGACACTAAGAGAAATAACATTCCTCTGTGTAATGTTTCACAGAAATTTCCACGGTCCTCTTCCCAACACTCAATATCTGTCTTGATATTTTGAACAACTTATTTCCTTTTATGTTTTACTCAACTTGAAAATACCCTCAGACAACAGTCAGAGCCTTTCCTTTGTTACTATTTAGTTATAAACACTTAATCTTTCCTTCCAATTTCATTCTAGCACATTGTTAATAATTTTCCCCTAAATACTCCCTCACCAGGATGGATCATGAATTCTTGACAAGCACACACTGCTGCGCTTTAGAAACACTGTAATGACAGTGCCCTATCTACCAATTAAAACCCAAATTTCTTAATGGCCATAATGGGATTTCAAAGGCAAAACTTTCTGGAAACAAAGACATCTTAATTCCCCAGGCAGACAATTGACTGGGATTCAGGCAGTTTTCTGCTGCCCAACCAGTCTGTAAAGGGTTATGGACAGCTAACTGGAGATGAGTGAGCCATCAAATCAGTGACTTTCCAACCTGTACATTTGGTGATGAATTCCATAATTCCAGTGACATTTGAATTTATCAAACTATGCAACACTTATCTCCAAGGGCAACTTTGCACTCTAGCTGGTTCTGCAAAATTTGAAGCCTTCCAGTGTATCAGTTTCAGCTGGACAGGAGCCTCCATTCACCAGGAACATAATATCTGAGAGACGCTCTACAGCCTAAACTCAGCAGGGTGCAGTGAAATTCAAGAAATAGTACATCTCAAATCCTTACAGAATGGGTATTTGCCATGCTGGGGACAGCTGTGTTTGTACTGGAACTGGAAAAGAATTTCTTGCCCGTTTTTACCATTGCTTCTAGAAAGCTGCATACCTCCAACAGCAATTATGACATGCACACATCTACTACAACCATGGGACAAGGATTAAAATACCTTGAAAGTCACAAGGATGTTTAATAGATTTCTCTCCTGAAATTCAAATCTCTAAAAAATCACTTAATGATTCAATGAGCATTTGGGTTTTTTTGGGTTTTGCTCTTTGAAGGGATGAAAGCGTAGCTTAAAAAATTCCTTACAAGTAGGGGTTATTCAACACTAGCAGGACAAAAAAGCAATTGACCATATTTTGCTGTTACTGTAGCATGAATCCACATGACATTTCATTCACAGCTGTATGGAAACAGACTTTTTTATCATGAGGAATTCTGAGTACAAGCTGATTAAGAATCTTAAATACATGAACAAGAGGGAGTACACATTACTCAACCAGAAATAAGTTTCTGGGTAAAGAGAGTTCTACCTGCACTCAAGAATATTTTGACTAGCTAATCCCTAAATGATTTCTTCACAATATTTTGTGAGGATTTATTCCCCAGAAAAAGTAATGGCTTTCAATTTTTCATTGCTGCCTTTTGACAAACTAAAGATAAATTAAAAGTATTCCCTCTGATGCATTAAGGAAGAGTATGATTCTTTATGCTCCAGTTACTGGGAAGACCAAAGCAGTGGAAATAAATGAACTAAAAAATTCTATGAAATATACAGTTCCCTTAGCTCCATAACCTGGGCAACTTTTCCAAAATCACTAGCTTCAAAAGCTTCTAAAAATCCTAAGAATAGAAGATAATACTCAGAGAAGACAGTGTTTTAATAGGCTGCAGTGGAGTTATTGTGCCCAAGTCTTTTTGTAAAGTTGTTTGTTTGACAGGTAAATTTTTAATGTCTATCTTAAAAAAAGAAGGGATCTTATGCCACAAAGCCAAAATAGACAAAAAACAAATATAGAGAAGAATTTTTTTTAAAAAGGGATGCAATCCTTTCTGAACACTGGTCACAAACAGGTAAATTACAGCAAAGAGAGTGGTTAGTGGGGCAATTCCTCCTCCTCATTTATTTCTGCCTAAATGGTCCATTTCAACGTTTACTGCTTTATCTTGAATCCACCACATAGAGAATAACTACTGGGAATAATACAGATATGTAAATAACTCAGTGTTCTTTTTTCAGCTTCTGAAACACTTCTAAAAAAATGTATCTAAAAGTTTTATTTAGAGAATAACATGAGATGAAAATCATTTATTAGTAAAGGGAGCAGAGGAGAGAAGGGAAGGCAGAGTTTACATGGAGCACAAATATAAACGTCAAGCAGGAAGAAAAATATTATATTTGGACTTGCTGGGACAAAAGACTGCTATTGCACTTAAAAACCTTCCTGTCAGAACATAAGTGGGACAAAGATTTAGGGTATTTATTGGCACTCAAACTGGACAAGAGCTGAGGGCAGATACAGATTACAAGCTAATCAAGAGCATGCAGAAATATTCACACAAGCAAAGGCAGATGTGATTCTGGGATGTGCAGGCAAAGGCCAATACCACCAGGCAAGCACACAAACCCTGCTCCACATGACCCAGATATGACAAGACTGACAATATCATATCATCACAGCCACAGCTTCCCCAACACAACAGGCAGACAGAGAAAGGCATCCTAAAATTAACAACAGAAACCAGTGAAAGGTTGATTTTTCCTTTGAGTGGACAGGAACTAAAACTTGCCAAATAAAATAAATGTATTAAGCAAATAAAATAAATGCATTAAGCAGATAAAAGTGATTCCCTAAGGCATAATGCAGCTCAGCTCTGGTAAACTTAAAGGCTCAGTCTCTAGAAGAACTCAGCAAGCTTATGCTGTGCTAGGAGAATGCTGACAGGCAACTAAAAGGCATGCATATTTCCCTGAGTAGAATATTATACCTCAATTCCAGGGAAGAAAGATAAAGTATACTAAATATATACAGCTTGACAAAGTGAAGACTAAAAAGCAACAAGACTGCCTAGGTGAATTATTTAAAATAAATGCCATGAGGGAGAAAAAAATTTAATTGAACAGAATTAGCACTAACAGAATGAGAATAAAAATGTATTTGAAATAGGAGGTAAAATTTGGATATCAATAAAAATATGGGTTTTGGAGAAGCAGCTGAAACACTGTCACTTCAGTATTACTGAACTGGACTGAGAATAACTCCCAGTATCTCATACCAGCAAAGTAATTCTTTTACTGGGTGTTCAGGAGGCCTTTCCTACCTTGACAACCCTAAGTCTGTTACTCTGCATTCATGAAAAAGAAACACAAAAACCCCCAACCCCAAAACCCAGAACACATGCCTGAAATACCAAGAGAAAGAACCACTTTAAAATTGTACTTCAATTCTTGGAAGTTTGTGTGCCTTAAAAATAAGTTTATTAATGTTTCTTTTAGCAATATAATTTCATAGAATTATTAATGTTGGAAAAGACCTCCAAGATTTCCAAGTTCAATCATTGACTGAACACCAACTCGTCAACTAAACCATAGAAATAAATGCTATATCAAGTAGCTTTTTGAACCCATCCAGGGATGGTGACTCCACCATCTCCCTGGGCAGCCCATTCCAATTCTTAACAACTTTTTCTGTGAAGAAATTCTGCCTGATGCCCCACCTGAACATCCATACCCTCATATAGCTTGAGGCCATTTCCTCTGGTCCTGTGGACATAAGTATGTAGCATAAATAAAGTACTCCTAAGATAGCACATCTATTTGTTGATGACTTGCAGCATGTCTGAAGTCAATAAAAACATATACAAAAGAGATTGGGGGAATAAAACAAAAATCTAATAGTTTCGTATGCATCCAGTCGTGAAAAGAAGATTTGTTAATGCTCTTTGTCAATACTTATTTTGGTCATAACAAAGAGCAGCAGCTACTAGTACACCCTATATAAGAAGGAGGAATAAAGTGTCTCAGTTTCTTTTAAGATATATAATATACACATAAAAATTATGCCTGTTGAGAAAAAAATTATATATTATGAAAATCCTCAAAAACTCAAATCAATAATATGTTCACCAATACAAGGAACTAGGGACAAGGAACAAAGCAAGTTGCAGTATCACAATTATGATTTTTCAGAAATGAAAAAGCATTTAATGTCATTTGCTTCTCACAAGCATATTGCACAGGTTTTTACAATTCAATAGTACTTTCAACCTTTTGCAGAGTAGGAAACAGAGGCATAAAATGAGTTCCTGAAAGTAGCTGGCCAAGTCTATAGTAAAACAAAGATACACTATGCATAAACAGTGTGAGCCACAACAAAAAAGCCAAAGAAAGGAAAGGAATGAAAATAATCATTGTCAATTGTAAGAAAAGCACAGAGAGGGCAAGTATGATTAAGCTGCTGCAGACTAGAGTGGGTCAGAACACATTGCTCTTTTCAAGCCATGCTGTTTGCAATGCTGTGAAAGAGAAAAAGTCTTACATGTCAGCCTTTGGAGACTAGTTCTGGTGCTTTAAGGCCATTTTCAACATGACTCATGAATCACAAGGAGCTCAATCCTCTGTGCACCTAAAAGTCAAGAGAGGTCTTGGCTAAACAGACTTTTTGAAATCACACCATTGAAAACAATGTTTACTGGTTTCTGGTTTTGTTTCATAGAAAAGCAAATGGCTATCAAGAAAAATTTAAAGCAGTCTAAGGAAAACACAATTATTAATCTTCTCTAAGACTAAAATCTTCAGATTTTTTTTTTTTTCTGAGAACCTACCTATTGCAACAGCACTGAATAAGATTCAGAGGAAGACACTTGGCAGATTGATAATTGTTTTGTCTTTTAACAAAGTTAAAAAGTTGCAGTTTAAGGGAATGAATCCCAAGTCTAATGAAATAATTTGTTCTGTTTGTATGGAGCACAAGGGCATTCTCTTCCATCATGTTTCCTCTAAGAAGCCTTCCTATATACATAAATAACAACTAAAGACATTCTACCTAAGTCATATACATTTATATGCCTGTAAAAGAAAGTGACTGATAGTTGGAGTACAGTCAAGCTACAACAGTTGGAAACAACACCATAAGAAATGGATTTAGGAAGATAATGATGACACCATACAGATCAGACAAGACCAGCTGACTCAATTAGAGACATTTCCAGCTGATATCTAGTTTATGAGTTACTGTAGTTTTTTTGTTTCAAGAGTTAATGTGGCCCTATGCAGCTTTTCCCTCATGATTACCCCCTCTGGTCATTTTACCCCCAGTTACTCACCCTATTGCCATCTTCCCCTCAGGGGGTTTTGTGCCCCCATCCAAGCCTGGTTTTCTACTGGCCCTCAGTTCCCCCATTGGCCGTCTGAACCCCCAATTAGCAGACTCCGCCCCGTTTTCCTCCAATCCCAGCCCAGTTCCAGAACATTCCGTCAGGGCCCTATATAAGCCCGTCTTGTCCCCCATTAAAGGCTTTAGCTATTTTGCTTCTTTGCTGTGTGGTGTGTGTGTCAGTCCTTTTGCATCTTTTGGTCAATGGCTATCAACTGACTACATAAATACCTAAACTGTTCAGGTAATTTATGCTAAATGCTCTGAAAAGCTTGTTGCTGTAGGATTTAGAGGAATTGTAGGTTTATGCTCTTGGTAATTCTGTTTAAAGAAACTCACAGTTTATCAGCAGAAAGGAAGCGGACTTCCTCAGTTTAACCCTAAGAGAGAGTCCTGACTATTGCCCAAAACTCTGGATTAGAAGCAATTCCTGTTATCTGTATTAAGTATGGATGTTTCTTTTGTTGTCTGTATTAAGAGTCAGTTTTCTTGGTGGTTGTTGTTTTTTGTTTTGTTTTGGTTTTTTTGTTTGGTGTTTTTTTTTTTCATTAGCACACGTGAAACTCTATTCTTGAGGTTCCTTTTTTGTTATATTTTTCTTTTATACCTACTTATTTCTGTTACAGCTGCTTATTACTATGTGCTATAGAGCCATAAAAAACCCCACATTTTTTCTTTAACTTACTGCTCCACATTTGCAGTTTCCCTGAGGAAGCAAGACACAGTAACAAGCTTGTTCCCTTTCACTCATGGTTACCAAACCTTTCAATTGCATTTATTGCAGCTTCTGCATTTTTAAACACATTGAAATACTGACTTTGCAGTCCAGTCTATAGCTGCTTACAGGAAAACAGTGTTACATCTGAAGCAGAAAACAAGGCTAATCTTCTCCACTTTAACCTCTATGGAGAAGCCAGAGGCAACTAGGGTTCTTAAAAAAGGGAGCTCAGAATCATCCATTAGGCCACCAAAAAGCAGTATAAAAATGCATAAAAAAACCCAGTTAGTGTGATATCATGCAGAGGGAAGCATGAAAACAATTGTACGGCCCTAACCCATATTCTTTTGTCAATTATCTTCAAAAGGTTCCAAGAAATGAAGCAGAAGAAAACCGCTTAGCAGAGTAACACTCATTAAGCAACTCAATTTTCAGCAGTGAGTGAGGGGCTGTCTGAAGTGAATTGTTCTTTGTGTTCACTCTTGGGACATTCACCACCTGTTCATCCCCTCCTTCTCTAAGCCAGGGGAAGGCTTTGAGTTGCTATACAAGCAACAGCTGACTGGTATTGTAGCCTGCAGCCATAGAGCTTCCAGCTGGGACCCTGTAATCCTCACTGGGTGAGGCTGGGTCGCTGCCTGGCCACATCCTGGTGAGGGAATCCCCCAGCAGCAGCATGTGATACTCACTATAGTGCTGCAGAGCAGGGACATGGCAGGCAGGCCTTGGGGCTGGGTACCTGAAAGCATGTCCAGATGCACCTCCAAATCCAGACAGACTCCTCACAAAAAGACTTCAGCAATTCCCATGCAGTTTTTCAGAAAGAAAGAGATGCCCTGACTTGTGCCTTTGAGCCCAGGTAACTGCACACACTAAAATGAGGCCCAGGCTTTCAAGTGTCTTCTACCTATTGCTATACTTGTTTCCCGGTGTATGCTCTGCACTGCTAAGCACCTGTGCTTACAGGCCTTGTGTTTCCACCCTATTCCTCCCATATTCTGTAGGGGCAGGCCCTGTGAACTGGAAAGAATGATGTACCTACCCAAAAGCTTCCACAGTTCTTTCAGGCATTTCTTTCAGGCTGCGTGTAAGTTTGAGTCACAACTTCTTCATAAATCTTATATCCCCAACTTCTACACATGCTTTTTGATTCTCAGCAATGGCTCCTCTTGGATGTGGAGCTGCTTGTGAACAGCAACCCTTTACAGAGCCACAGAGGACAGTGGCCACCCCTGTACCCTTGCCAGCTGTACCCAGCCAAAACCTCTCCCCAGCCTGGGGCTCCAGGCAGGAAGGGGACTGCCCAGGCTGGGACAGGTCTTGCTGTCCAGGTAGGTCAGGGCTTCAGGCTGGGATGTCAGCAGGGCCTGGGACAGCCAGAACAGCTTGTCCAGCTTGAACCCTGTGGAAGTGTGGTGAGAGAGGGTTGTCCCGTGAGGCAGGGATGTGGGGCTCTTTGTCACTGCTGGAGGGTGCTTACTCTGCAGTGTTTGATGCATCTTATGTTTAGGGGAGGGAGGCAGCAGGAGAGGCTTGCAATAAAAAACTTCCATACCCCAGAGTAGTAGAATAGCAGTGGTGCTGGGGTATCTCTGTTGCTGTCTTACAAGGAAATGCCTTTGTTGGCCCAGACTCTAACCTATTTTTCTGGACTGTGGTTTTTAGTAGCTTTCAGAATCAAAAGACTCAGTGCAGACATTATCAATTTCTTTATATTGGAAGAGAGTCCACCCTCCTTCACGAGAAAACATTTTGGGCAAGTGCAGTTATACATTACATACATACATCACAGTGTCACCATTATCATCTTTCTTTGTGTGTTGCTCTGCCTGCTAGTTTTTTATCCCAGAGCATGTTGTTATTCCCTCTGCCCTGCCATTAGTAACCAGCAGCAGACCTGGAGTGTGCAGCAGGTGGAGGCTGAGGTGGTGGTGTGGAAGCCAGGACAGCTGGGCTTCCTGGAGCTGGAGTTTTGCTCCAAGGGATGACAGTGCCTTGCAGCAGGAGACCCTGGCATGAGGCATTAGTAGCTTTTGTGAACAAGTGTTTCCTGATTGCTTTAACTGCATTTTTTTTTTGCAGTTTTTTACTTTTCCTTGTAAGACCACAGAGCATCTGGGCCTTATGGACAACCTCACTGCATACTGCTCTTCCCTCATTGTCTTGAGAAGTAGTGGGAAGTCTGTGATATTTTTGCCCCTTCAGTTAGTTCTCCATGTGGCCATCTCTGGTTTTTGTTGGAAGAACATGGTGTCTAATATGTTTTTAAAAATTGAAAAGCATTCAAAGCTTGTAAGGGCTAATAGGTTATGTCTAGGTTTTCTCACCTGCTTTTGCTGGTTCTGATAGGCTACATGTTGGCTACGAAGGAAATTTCTTTAATCCCATGGATGAAGCCAGATGGTCAAGATTTAAGGTGAATTTGAATTAAAATTAAAGGTTTGACTGTCTTTGAGAGAGCATAGTGGAAGACCAGGGCAGCTACATTTCCTGATTTACAAGTATTTTCCTTATGTAAAGGCCTCTGCAAGGGAATGTGCATACCCAGCCTCTTACAAGTACAAACTTTGACACTGCCTCCACATCCCTGATGGTGGTTTGCCTGGGAAGGATCCAAGATAACTATTCCTATGCTCTAATTCAGCTAAGAACTTAAACAAACTGCTTCTGATCCTCTATTTATCATACTGACCTGAGGCCTTCATGGAGATGCTTAGTGAAAAGATTGCTTCTTTTTCAGTAATTGTGAACATCATGCTGTTTGTCTCTCCCCTCAGGTCTGTGAATTACTCATTGTAAACACCATTTTTTCTGTCTACTTTTTTTTCCCCCTTTGGTGCCCTACTCTTCTACCTTCCAGTATTTCTCAAAGACTGTGCTGTTGTGTGTTATATATACAAAAAAAGACAGTAGCTGGCTGAAATACCTGATAAACCTTGATGAAAAGGGACCAGAAATCCAGACTGGAGTAAGAGACCAAATCAGCTTGCTGGTCATGCAGGTTTAATGAGGAAATTGTCCTTCCAATACAAAAAGTTAGAGCAGACATTCACCATCTGGAGGGTGCTGTGCTGGTGAGCCTGCACTTGTGCATTACATTTAAATGGGAGCAGGAGGGGAATGCCTAAATGAACTATTTGGGGAGCAGCAGGGGGCCCAGCCTTCCCACCTCTCTGGATGTAGAGCTCCCTCTGGAAGCTGATGAGGGACATCTTGGAGAACAGATTCTAACTGTGCGAATTCCTCTTTCTTGCCTTTTCTCTGACTTCACTGTTTGGAAATTTCTGTTTCTGCTTTTCATGCTGTGTCATAGACTTAGTGTCTGATGCTTGGTGTCAAGGCAAAATTCTTGGTTCTGGGAGGCTACCACCAAAAATGGGTGTGAAGAGAGAGGGAAAGACTGTGGAGGATGAGAACTTTACAGGTGTTTTCTGTGGTGCAGCTGTGTCACCTTTGTATTTATGAACATAGTTTCTTTATATCTGTAGCAGGAGGTGGGGAGATTTCATGAAGGAGCAAGTGAGACTGATTTTCTGTGGTGAGAAAAATGAAATCTGACCTCCCAGAGGAGGCTTTTTCCAAAGACTGACTTTGTAAGCTTGATGTCTGTGATGTACTTTCTGGAGTTGAGAACGAGGAACCTTTTCAATTCTTGTTGCTGTTGTATTAACTGTGGTTGTGCACCCCCGCACCCCCCAAAGCCCCATAAAGTATGGATAAACTGGACACTTCATTACTGGAAAAACATCAAGAGAAAGAGACACTAGTTGGCAGTACTGTTCCATGGTTTACCTGGATATTTTAAATGGCATTACAGAGGACCTATTGATTAGTGCCCTTAGAGTATGGTCCATGCCACTGAAGGAAAATTCTTCAGTGTAGTTTAAGGTGGGTTATTTAAATCCCTTTTTTACATTTTTTTTTCCTGGTTCAGGATAAAGGATGGAGAGCCTAAAATTCAAGTCAGTTCCAAGTAGGATCTTGGTAGCCAAGGAGTTCACCTCCTTTTTTTTGAGGACACAATGACAGAAAGACAAAGGGCTTAGAAGCAAACCTTTGACTGTTGGGCTGCAGGCTATTCCTGCTATTTTGTCTGTGGTGCTGTTACTGTTGGCATAATTTCCTTCTTCACGGCGGGCGTTGGCCGAGTGGTGTAAGTTGCTGCCTCTGGAGCTGGTTCGAATCCCGAGGAGCGTGCTCGGCTGTGGCAAAATGAACCTCAGGAGTAAAGGGGGTGGGGCCAGCTCCACGCACACTGTGCCTCACCTAAAAAAATCCATCGCGCAGGCTTATCCCAAAATCTTCGTTCGTGAAGTCTAGCCAACAACAACACTTTCCTTCTTCAGCAGTTCAGGTTGAGATGCATTGTGGATAGACAAAGAGGTGGAGCTGACAATTGAAAAAATTTTTTTCTTCAGAGACCACCCTTTAAAGGTTGATGAGCTTGGAGCCAAAGGCAAGACATAGGCAGGGCCTGTGAAGCCAGTAGAACTGTCAACTGGAGTAACAGGAAGAGAATTATTTCCACTAGGTGAAATTGGCAGTTGTTGTCTCCAGTAAATTGCAAGTCATTTAAATGTTTTGATAGTGTAGCCAAATTTAATTTCAGCATATGCTGCATATTTCATCTACAGTTTGTATTTTCCTTTCTTGTTTGCACTGAGTTTCAAATGAGTAAACTAGTGTTCATCATGATGGAATGAAATTATTCAATGTGTCTCCTAATTAATAAATGACAAACCATACTGTATTAACCTTAAAGTATACTTTATGTGGATGACATGTTAATGCAATGTACTGTAATTGTTAATATATGGATTCATCAGACTGCACTGACCCTTATGAGATATCTAGCCATGTCTTTCAGTAGAAAATGAAAAATAAATCATCAGGAGAAACCCTTTTTCATAGTTCAAGTGCAGAATATGCTGTGGAGTTATACAGTTTCACCAGGAATGGTCTAGAATAGATACTAGGTAAAATTTTTTCCTGGAGTGGATTGTCAAGTATGGGAACAGGCTGTCCAGGGAAGAGGTTGAGTCACCATCCCTGGAGGTGTTTAAAACCTGTGTAGGTGGGGCACTTTGCACATAGTTTTGTGATGGACTTGGTAGTGCCACATTAGTGGTTGGACTTGATGAACTTGAGGGTCTTTTCTGAGTTAAATGATTCTATATATTTATTTTAAAAGCCTGGCATTGATTGCTTTTCTTTGTATACTGCTTCCTCTTAAACAATGTAACTGTTTTATGTTGGACACTCTTGTAGCTCTTTGGCTCTGTGAAATACTTGACAATGGTAGTGTGACAGTCTTATGCTTTTCAACTGGTAGATAAATTGAGAAGTGAAACTCAGGAATCTGTTGGTCACTGGAGTTTAATCCTGGCTTTTAAAAGCCTGAAGGGTTGTAAAGATTCTCTGGCCTGTCTTCCCTTTAGTCTTTCCCTCAACTCATGGGTTCGCATCCTTGGCGTTTGATATTTTCTCCTCTGAAGAGATTGCCAGTCTGTTACTTTCCCTGCATCCGTTGTGAGTGATCCTGGCTAAAGTCCAGTGACTGGATGGTTGGAATTTGCTTGTGGATACTTACCAGCTCACAGTAAGAAGTGTTGCATTCCAGATTTGCATTTTTAACTTTTTCCTTTTTAGACAGATATCATGGACAGACATATATAGTTTCAGAACAGCCAAATACTCATTTCCCACTTCATTCATTCTGTTCCTGTGCTGTATCCTTTTCAAGCTTATGCAACCTTCCCTGGAGTTTTGCTGCCCAGTTAACCTGTTCCCAGCTGCAGTTTCAGAACTCTGCTTTGGGACTTCTAAGGAAACATAGAAGATGTTGATGGCTGTGTGAACTGACATTAAAAGGGTGGTGTTATGAGCTCTACAAGCACTGTTTTTCCTCCAGAGATGTAAATGACCTCTGTGCAATAGCTGACCTCTACCAGCACAGGAAAAAACATCATGTAGTGTCTTCTTGTATTTCCAAGAGATAGTATTGAGAGTTTGATAACGTTTTTGCTTGGCAGGTGTAATTTTCTTTAATCTGGTTCTGGAAATGAACAAATTTTTTACAACAGGACAGATACAGCAGTTATAACAAGTCAGTACATTTTCATGTATCTATGCATGTTACTTAAAATTACATCTTGTTTTAAAGCCTTGTTTAAGGAAATATCAAAGTGTAATTTTTAAGGTGTTTGCTGTTTTATACAGCTGGTAAATTTAGGGGTGAAGCATTATTGTCCTCATCAGACACATCAAGTAGGTGTGAGAAGACAGGAGTCATATTCTGAGCAGATGTGTATTGCATTTGAAATCACGTATGCAGACATTCTACTTGCAGTGTGAAGGGGATATGCTCATCTCTAATGAATATGGCTCTAAGGCTGCAATTAAAACTGACTTGTGTTCATTTCTATTAACTGCTTCTGCTGTGCTGTTGTTGTTCTTAATAGGCAATAATACTTAAAATGACATTAGGATATCTGAAGCATGCTGCATTTGCAATTGTTTGCTTTAAAGTAAATTTGGCTTCATTGTAAATGTCCAGCATTATTATTTGGGAGTCACTGCTGATAACTGAATGCTTAGAGCTGCTATGAAGTAGAAGCTAATCAGCTTTAAGGAACAGATTCATTGTGGGATAGCAAAATATTTTCTTATTCTGGCAAATTAAAGCAATTTCACTTAGCAATACTGATAAAAATATTTTTGAACAATTTTTAAACCAAATGAACTTGACCAAAAAGCTGCTGAGAAGAATTTCCTATAAATTCTTTCATCTGCAAATTTCAGAGCAACCTCTAGGTCAATCACTTTGCAGTAATTTGTGGAAATATAAATGCCTTAATTAAACAAGTTTTAAATAGAAAGGGGAGATAGAAATTGTTGGCTTTAATGTATTTATACATTTATGGTTTCCAGCAGTTGAGAGGCAAGTGTTTTAATCTCAAATCAAAATGAGATAGCTATTGTATCCTCAGAATTTCAATAGAAATTGTCACAAATTCATCTGCTTTCTAAGTACTGCCACATGGTGTTAGCATAACTAGCTAACCTGATGGAAACAGATACCCTTATCTGAGGCAATCCTTAGGGGTGTTATCAAATATTATGTTTTCCAAGGGCTGTGTGTTAGCCCAGATGGTACACCTATGGACAGGCAATCTCCTCATGGAGTATGTGGCAGACATTTAGTAAGTGAAAGAAATGAAGTTGGCTGGAACTCTTAGATTTTTCAGGAGAATGCTTTGTCTGATAAGTAGTACTTCAAATTATACTGCTAGTTACTATTTACAAATTCTTTTTATTTTAAAAGGGAAATACTCAAAACTACTGGTTTGACCTGCCTTTTTTTTTTTTTTTTGTTGTTAAGGTAATTGAAATATCCCCCTTCTCAATAATCCTACCACACAAACTGGTAAAGTTCCTCGGATAACTGTGGAGAATGTTTGAATCTGAAGCATGAGCACGGATCTAGTTATAAAATTTCAGAGCGGCAAGATAACCAAATAACCAGACTGCTGTTCTTGTGGTGTTTGTGAGAATATAAATTAACTTGGGTATGGTGGATGAAAGTGGGGTTTGTAAATTAAATTACATCCCCACTCAATGTAGAAACAGCCTTTGCTACAGGTACAGGGATATGTGATGCACAGCATGGGCAATTGGATAGAAATGTTCTCTGCCAGCTGGGTTACAAACCTTCAATTGGTCACTGAAGTGCCATGTTGTAGGCTACAAAAAAAATATTTGTACTGTGTTGTCTCTGCAATAAGGAGCCAGATCATCCTGTTTTATGGTCCTGTTTGACTCCGTGTAAGCTAATGGTATCAGTAGGAATATAGTAGACTGAGTCTTCTCAAAATCTATAATGATGCTGCAAGTATGTAAAATTCAGTAGAACAGTGAAGTGTAAAAGACATCCTTTCCTATCCTGTTCATATGGGTCTAAATCACATTACTTGATTTAAATACACTTGCGATATCTTCTAGTGTCTACTTTTTCAAAGGATTCCATGCAGCTTTCAAATTTCAACCCCTGTATCACATCAATTTACTTTAGATGTAAATGCAACTCCAGAACAGTGATTTATTTTTCTGTATTTGGTGAGAGAGGGAAAGAGGAGAACACTGCACTGCAGTTTTGCAGTCAGCGAAAGCAGCTGATGTTGTTCCTGTGGCTCTTGGTTAATGTCAGCCATGGGCAGTTATTGGTAGAAGCCAGTGAAGTGCTGTAGTTAGCATAATTTCCAGCATTTCCAGTCACTTTTGGTTTTCTGTCTTGAAAACCTCTTACGTTAATAAGGGAAGATTTTTGGTGCAAGGTTTGGTTTCTCATCTCTGTGCTGTTACTTTCACCCCCTTGCAATCCATGGTCTTTAGGATTCCACTGCAGCAGTGTGAATGAAGCAAGTTTATAAATCTTGTGTAATGTTTCTGATTCTTGCTGAGTAGAAAACTCAAAGATTTATTTTTTTTTTCTTTTAATGTTTGAGGCTTCTCCATGGATGCCAGTTAGTTAATTTAACTAGTCTGGTTCTGTACACTAATATAAACAGTTGATTCCAATGGGTTCTTGTCTCAGTTTGAATGGTGTATGCCCAGAGTATCCCCCTCCCAAGAGCAGAAGTGATAGAAAATAAATGCAGTATCTCCTTTTTAGTGATTATCCCAGAATATGGTTTATACTCTTAAAACTGTCAGCTCTGGCATTATCACTTTAATGTGTCCTCACCATCTGCTCAGGGTTCTGTTGGTGAAGAACTGAGGCTTAATTGGTGTTTAATATCAATTGAACGGTGATAATAAAGGAAAAATCATTAGTAAGGCTAATGTGAATTAGTAGTAAAGTTATTGTGGCAACAGCTATTATTGCTGTTTGCTTGGTTGTCTGAACCATTGGCTTCTGAGATAAAGTAGGCTATTTCTGTAAAAGACCTGTTTACAGGAATGGTAATTTCCCACACATTAAAAGGGAGTCAGTGAGTAATGATGACACATCTTCCAGATTCACCCAAACTCACCCAGGCGATGCTGCATGTAAGAAAGCAGATTAATTATCAAATATAGAATGAGGAAATATTGGGTAGGTAGCAGTATTCTAAAATACTGGCTGGCAGACCACAAAATGAGTGTAAAGCTTCAATATCGTACTGCTGCTTGAAAAAGGCAAACAAATTGCTCTTGGGCGTATGAATAGACTCATCATACACAAGACATTACAGTCCTGGAAGTTCTCTTTTAGGAGTTGTTTTCAAAATAGGTATAGACAAAAACTCTAGCTCTGTTTTATTATTGTTCTCTTTTAAGTAGTACAAACTATGAAGAGAACTTCAGAAGATTAATTTAGAGTGTGTGAAAGTTTGTTCTAAACAGAAAGGTGAACTGCTATTCTGTCTCATTGAGAGCAGAGTAAGGATTTGTTAGCTGAATTTTCAAGCTGGTGCAGATTTCACAAGGAGATGGTCTGTTTCCCATCACTGGAAGGCTTTAGTGGTAGGGTAAAAGAACCTGTGTGGGTTGGATTGTGTGTCTCTCTCTTGAATTGAAGCAGGACAAAGTTTTTCTAGGTTTGTTTTCAGTGAATCGTGTAGCATGTGAAATCTTTAAAAGTGATGATCTCAATGTCTAGCTGAATTTTTTATGTACGCTTTCAAATCTTAGCTATAACTTTATTAAAGGGATCAAAAACCATTCAGGGTTTTCCTCCAAAGTTTAGATCCTTGACACAAGCAGAAAAAAATAGACCAAAATTTGCATTATTTCAACTTTGATTTCTGGCTTCGTTGACTGAACAGATGGGATCAGTCCCATCTCAGTGTGCTGCAAGGAGAATAATGATGATTGCAACTCTCGGTTGAGGTACTTGGAATATTTCTCATCCGGGGCATAAATTAGTTTCAAATTGTTGGTAAAATTAGTGCATGTTTTCCTTATGTGCAGCTGAAGGCATATTATTGATCCTACATTTTTTTTTTTTTTTAATTATTTGGTGGAGGTTTTTTTTCAGCTCATCAAATACAAGCAGAAATCCTGTCCTGTTGAAATCTGGAATGTAAATACACTGTCTTCAGGATTTCAAAGTCCCTTCTTCCCTTACATAAATGCTGAAATCTTGTGAGCTAAATTTAGCCCAAGGCATTTTTATTTTTTTAAATCTGGAAAGATCTATGAACTCCTAAAATAGCAATTTCTTTTGGTACTGATGACATAATAGTTGCATTAAGATAGTTGTTGTGAAGTTTCAGGTTTGGTGGGGTTTTTGTTTGTTTGTTTTGTTTGTTTGTTTTTTGTTTGTGGTTTTTGTTTGGGTTTTTTGTGGGTTTTTTTTGTTGTTGTTTTTGTTTGTTTTGTTTGGTTGGTGTTTTTGGTTGGTTGGGTTTTTTTGAGAAAAGTTCAGAAAATAAAAATATACAAATTCTAGTAAATGTTTTAACAGAACTAAAGGGTGTTTGTGGGTTTCAGCATGACAACTGAAATGTGGGACTTTTTAAACACAACTCTGCCATAACATGCAGAAATACTTCTTATTAATAATTTTTTTCAGGCTTTGTCAGCTTGTAAATCATGCTACAAACAGGAAAAGTCAGTACCCAAAACGAAATGGAAGTCAGACACCCGTCAGTAGCAATATATGATGTGTTGAGCACTTGTGATGCTACACTATAGTCAGAAGCCTAAAAAGCAGGTTGGCCAGCAAATGAGGTGGTGTGCCAGGCTGCTGCTGAGAGCCCTGCCAAAGGAGCTTACTGCTTGATTAAATTGGTACAGCACACGAATGGGTGGAGAGGAGAAAGGGCAAGTTTCTGTGCCTGCTTGCAGAGCCTAGATGCTCAACTGCCTTTGTTGCATAGGGCTGTTAGCATGTTTTTGTACAGGGAAAGCACAGCAAGAGGACTGATGAAACCTCCGCTGCTTCATAAACTATAGGAGGGATTATGGACTAAGCCCCTTCAAAAGCATGGCTTGAGTTGGATGTGTTTTCCCCTTGGTAATACTGAGCACTGCACAGCCATCGGAACACCTTCCGGGTCAATAATTTAATTTTTAAGGATCAGGGATCCGTGGAGCAAAACATTGGAGTTTTTTCCCTTGCCTCCCAATCCCTTCTAAACCATTAGAGCCTTAAATCTTTGCAGAAACTCATGTTAAATCTGTGCAAAAATAAATCAAGTATTTGTCTAGTTTTTCATGGAGTGGGCTTTGTTTTTCTGGGTTGCAGTTTATTTCAGTCCCTCCTAAATGATCAGTATAAACTGTGACTGTCTCTGTGTTGGGTTTCTGCAGCACCAAGCACAGTGTATATAATATCACACCAATGGTTCTCATTTCATCTCAGTACATATTAAAATGTATACATGCTTTGCTATCTTAGTGGTAACCTCATTGCAAAGTTCTATGCAGAATTAGTTACTGAATGAATATTTCTATTTTCTTTGTCCTCTCACATGACACCTTTTTGAGAGAAAATGTGCAGTCTTAGTGCTTAGATTGTTATGGAAGATCAGGTGCCTTGCAAGCCTTCTCAGTTTTTATAATGCTGTGTTTTGGAAGAGTTCATAAAATATCTAAGTGCCTACATTTTCACTTAAAACTTAATGTTTCTTAAGTATTTCCTAAGGAAGTGTCTAGTAAAATAGTAAGAAAGAGCAATCTGCAGAGCCAAAAATAATCCAAACAGTAACAAAACCACAACAA